>JAXCGZ010016983.1:257500-292500 GCA_037179515.1 Halocaridina rubra
AGAGAGAGAGAGAGAGAGAGAACTTCCGTAGTAAGTTCACGGGTGAGTGAATTTCTCACAATTTAGCAGAGTGAGGTTTTCTTATTTACTTCCTCACTATACTGACTTCACAATCAGTGACGTCACAAGGTGCCATATTGAAGAGAAAGAGAAAAGGGAATAAAAGAACGGATAATATTGAGAGAAAAATAAAAAAAAAAACAGAATTAGAGGAAATTTTATATGCGTGAGTACACACACACACACACACACACAAAGGCAGAACAAGGACTTGGATATATGTCGTGTTCCGTATAGCTTCAATAAATTTTAAGCTTACTTTTCAATCATATTTGTGTAGTATATATTGTATATAAATACAGAAGTGTATGTATAAACACGTATACGCCATATAAGCTTATTTAAAAAAAATAAAAAATAAAAATACGAATAAATCTGATTTTATAAAATTCTGTAATTAGCAATTGCAACGCAACAAAAAAAATATATAATCAGTCTCAAAAATGCATTGGCAGGCAACTCGACGAAGGAAACTTTTCCTTTTAATTCACCTCAAAAAATCACGATGGAAACTTTCTAATCACTATAAATATACACTTTCTTCTTAATACACACACAAAGTCACTAGGGAACTGACCATCTTTGCAGTATTTACATTAATTTTACTAAAATGTGTTAAAGTTGGTCAACAAATCGGTATAGACCGACGATAGCACCACCCACACACTACGATAGTCCAAGGGTGACTGGCAACGGTACAGCAGTGTTGCAATGTTGACAACGGTACAGCAGCGTTACGATGTGGACGGAAGTTATCCAAAGTACACGAAACTTTTATAGGATTTCGAGCTATATGCATCGCCATTTAGCGTTGATTCGCAACTTGGCGAGATTTGGGTTAATAATTATAATTATCCTTAAATACCATATCATTAAAATTTATCAATTCGTTTAAAATATATTAGACAATGTAATTTAAAATGTCTTTACATGCCAGACAGAATGACATTATATGCAGAAATAAGTATATATTCTGCATTTTTTTTCATTGACATGAGGATTACGCATTTTAAAAATTTTATTAAAAAATAGTAAAAAAAAAAAACAAGAAAAAATAACTTTCTCTTTTATTACACTAAAGCTATACTCTCTCCAGTTAGATGATATAAGACGGTGTTAAATTATAAACGCCGTATCTCAAGACAAAATCAAGATCCCTAGGACACAGAAGTTCATGCATTTAACACAGCTTTGATATAGTGAAGCAAGGTAAGAGCAACAATTTACAATATCACTCTTGAAACCGAGACAAGAGCCCAAGGACTCAAGTTCATATACTCAACAATCTTACATTAATATGACCGATTACTTAAAACAAAAGAAAGCTAAAGGGTTTCTGAATTTCACACCATGATAGAATTCTAGAGACCATGGTCCCAAAAGTTCAAAACTAAGCCCAACTCAAGACTCCTATCACATAACTCCAACCAAAGAGTTCCATGAAGTCAAGACTCCAAGGACCCAAAGGTAGTTACTGTTGATTTTATCCATCTTCTTCTCAATTATTATTATTATTATTATTATTATTATTATTATTATTATTACTTTTCATTAGGCTTCTTCAAATCTGAATGCTCTATATTTCCACCAGACTTCGATGTATCAAAATTTCCCTACATTGTATAATAAACATAAAGGGGAACCGCGGCAGGACAGTGGTTAGAGCACTTGATAGTGGCAAACTACGTTGGAACCCACCGCGACGCGTTAAATGGGGCATCCAACCTTCCTTCCCTCTAGCTCCACGCTGTTTGTAAACACCCACATTCGAATGAAGATTAATAGAGACACAAAAATGGCAAGGGCCATATAACTAAAAATATTCAGAGTAATAACACACACACGAATATCATTAAAATAAAACAGTTTCAGATATGGGTAATTTCTAGCAAATCATTCTGCTATTTAACCACCAATTCCAATGTAAATATTCCAGGAAATCGCCAAATCTAGCGATATATTGCACAAACTATTATTGGCAACACTGCTACTCACCTGAATTCCCAAGTGTTATGCTGTCATGATTTTGCTTTTCCAAAATCATGAGCAGATGTTCTCTCTCTCTCTCTCTCTCTTTAAAACAAAAGCATTTTTGAGCTGAGTATTTGTGCAAATTATGCCTACAAAATTTTATAACTCTTTTTAAGAATTTCTTAGTAAAAATAAATGAAAACTCAATTTCTTTCCCAACTTTGCGCTTTTGCAATAATAATAATAATAATAATAATAATATAATATATATATATATATATATATATATATATATATATATATATATATATATATATATATATATATATATATATATATATATATATATATGGTTGAGTAACAGATGAATGTATGTTACTCAAGGCACCATAACACCATGTTTTACAAATCTCCTTTGAAGAGTACATAGAGAGCTTCTCCCATAGATAATTTCATCACCAGGAATATTTTTCAACATATACATCCCCTACAGCCCGGATATACGAACTTCAGAAGGCCCTGTCTGGTTATCATACATACACTATGAAAAAAAAAATAACTAAAAAAGAGGATGATTTGGAAAATCCTCATCTGCACATTGAAACAGTCACAATTAATATTAATATGTCATACGGGAACGAACAAACCTTCAAGAACAGATAAACAAGTGCAGCCCACAAATACATTGCCTTATGACAGTTTTACGATGTACTACTTCTCCTTCCCAATAAAAATTATCTTTTAGCTTCGAAATTATTATTCGAGAAAAAGAAGTAATTCTGCAGTAAACCATTTATCTGTAGTTCTTCTCAATAACGGATATATGATTACAGTAATTCTGTAGTAAACCTTTTATCTGTTGCTATTCTCAATAACGGACATATGATTATCATTCAAAAACCGACTACATTCGAAATTAAAATAGGTGTGTGAATACTTTTACCTAAAGATAATTTCCTCATCAAGACGGGAAAATTTTACACAATAAATATCAAGTCTCGTTCTAGTTAACAACACACTATGCACTTCAAAAGTACTATGGTCACAGTTCTACTCAATGCCATTACTAAATAATTGAAGCATTAATAAGAGCATGGTAGAAAAAATTCAAGAGTGGACGATTTATACTGAAATTTTAACTACAGGAACATTTAAACTATTTAAAATTATTTTTTAATGTTTATTTTTATATATAAATAATATCTATATCTACATATGTTAAGCTCTGCATTGAGTTAAAAGTGCTACCAGAGAAATTAAATGCAGAATACTTCTACTCACCGATCTGAAACGACGCTGCTCACTTCTGCCATCATGGCTGTCCATTCGCTGAATATTTCACTGGCATCGGGACTTAGCACTTCCTCATCATATCTATGTGTGGAAAGTATAATGGGATAAAGAAAGATGAAAAATACTGACTGTATACATACAATACAGGCAAACAGACATAAAAATCTGTAGAAGTTTTAGAAGAAACTATGAGGTAAAGATTGTGGGCTCTAAAGTCATAATGTCAACGATAATTAACATTACTGACTTCGACATCTAACATTAAGGTCATTTATACTGCAACACAAATCTATCAATCTTATACAACTTAATTGTCGAGGAAGAAACAAAGAACTGTAGCATAAAATATAACGTATATACTCGTATTCCCTTTTAAATCCCTGTAACTCAGTCATACCGCTGTATATTGTTAAAATTGGAAAAGTAAAAGCAGATGCCTCAGTAACCTCAGAACAATGTCTCAATTGTCCTTCGTTATTTCTGATCCCATCAGCATGATTCTAGGTCACTCTTTCAAGCAATGTCAAGGTATATTATATATTTCTTTGACTCACTCAATATTTATTGCTAGACTCTCATTATCCAAGATATTATCTCTCAAAGACAGAGCCTCACTTATCAGTACATCTCTTATTCATCCTATTTTGGATGCCAGGTAAATTTGGCCTATAAATCCATTTCACCAATATCACTGTTCTAGGCTAACCAGGTGTCCAAATCAGTCAAGCATCATCCTACTTTGGCTGCCTTGTAAATTTGACCTCTTAATCCATTTCAACAGTTTCCCTTTTCAAGACTGATCAGGTGTCTTAACCTATTTTAACCGCTTGGCAAATAAGTCCATTTCTAGTCTCCCTATCTAGGCTAACCAGGTGTCCAAACCATATAAGTCTTTGCTATTATACTCTCTCTGTTACCCATTGCTATTCCTATGTTTCTCTCTCACTCCACTATTTACACATTGACAACATCTATCTCAACAAAAACTTTTTGTAATAAATATTTTACGTATTCTAATCAAAAAATTCGCACACGTAATCAGGGATCATATTAAACAATCATACAGCACTGCTGAAGAAACTATAAATTCGTAAAAATCAATACTTAAGATAGTTCCTAGTAGATCAGAGGCACACTTATTTTGGAAATCATTCCTACTCGTCGATGAAGGAATACTTGATAACATACAATATACATCCAAGCAACAAGTCAGTATTAGAAGTATATGGGAATCAATCAGACAAAAAGAACCAAACTGGTATATACATAAAAGTAATAAACTGAAATGATAAAATTAACTAAAACACAAGAGCTAGAGATGTGAAATGTGGTACACAGGCTAACGAGCAATTGTAGACTAAAATGAAATAATTTTAGTACTGTATTTCAAAATATGAAAAACATTCTCTCTTGGAAGTAATTATGGTATTATTTTAAAATAGGTAGGGGAATATTCTTTATTAAAAGCTTATATCATATGCAGCTTTAACAGTTCTTGTAATCGGTTTCCAGGCATACTTCATATATATGGAGTTTTCTCTACAATATTACCTCTGGTGGGGAGGAAAAACGAACACCTCACCTGTATTAACTGTGTCGTAAAAAGTTACTCAAAGGGGCATGTAAGTAAAGGACTAGCAATCAATTATCTTCTTTATATTTTTTTGTGCCGAGATCAACTGTTAGAATAGGTGAGATTGGAGGGGAATATAATTGAGCCCTGGTGCCTCACTGTTATTCAGTTGTAGATACTGTATGAGTTTTATATTAAGAAAAATTAATCTGTTGGCTACAGAATAAAACTACTCAGAAGACCAAAATAATTATACTTCCTAAATACTACTGAATATTCGTTTTTTTCACATTTACTTTAATCGAAGTTTATAAAGATACTGTTTGCCAGTGAGCCACACATCTACCAGTGTATATACCCAGCCATATGAGTAGAGCTGGGTGATCACATATGGGTCGCCAAATGGCACAGGAAACTGTACAAGCTCATTTAGAATGCAGAACTCGGCACCACCTGGGTTAATGACCCAATTTTCAAGGTGTTAAATGTGTACGTGATTAAAAACTTAACAAAACTTAAAATAATAAACTAAAAATACGAACTTAAAAAGAGAATACAACCTTCTTCCCGGAATAGAGATGCGTAGCTGCATGTGCTTGGGACGTGCCCCAACTGATATGGGATTAGATGCATTAGAAGTTAGGCTAGATGTTAAACAAACAGGCAGACTGAGGGATGATCCTATAGATGATCTATTAGATGAACTGGCAGATAAAACATAAAGAAAAGTTAGAAGGAGAGTTATCTCATTTATGCGATGCTAGCCACGGCTACGTACACTACCAAACGATGTTTCTCAAATCAAAAATAAATTAATAACTCGCCATTTGTTAATTATACAAAAATTAAGTGGATACTATGACAATAGTAATTACAAGAATTCATATTTTATCTACACACTGTCAAAAGAATTTTAACAAATATATACAGTATTCATAATAAAGACAAGCTAATACATATAAGGACGGAAGATACACTCTTGCATTCCATATATTCTAAAAGTTTTATACACTTTACATGAAAATATCTTTCCCCTGACATGTATGAGAAGAAAGCCTACTGAGATGTGTGCTTTTCTCAAACTATGGCATAGATGAAAATCATCTGGCTTTACATGAAGGATCATGGACTTAAATGGCACATAATGAGAAAACCTTGTGAGATTATAAGACATATAATGAGCAAATCCTATAAGTTTACATATTTATAAGATGACGTTACTGCCATAATAACCGTGGTTAAGGTACAAATGTTTCGATAGATTAAACTTCCATATGTTACAAGAACACTGTTCAAGTTCATACTTCAGGAGTTTTTAGGAATTTAATTACCTCTCTCTCTAAATTTCAAAATGTACCTAGATGGGAGCTGGTTTTATCTGAGTGTCACTAATCCCAATAAAAAAAAATTCCGATAAATGGTTGGCATTTACAAGACAAACTGTGGGTGACATAAATATACACCTGACTTCACTTCTGACTTGCTTCCTTTCCCTGACAGAGATCATCATTGCTGCACAGGGAAGGCCATGTGGTTGGTCTTCTAACAACCCCACTCATGGTGTCATAATATCATAAGGAATGATACATTAAAAAAAAATCTGTAGATATTCATCGTAAAATTGGAAGCAATGTTATGGAGGAGAGTTTCAGTGCAAATCACTGCTGTTTCCTACTTTTTTGTCTGAGACCCTGCAACCGAGAGTAGTTTATTTTATATATGATGACTTTTTATTCTATATTGCTGACCAAATCAACAGGCTTGATTTTGCGAGTTTGGATGATTTTTCCACAGTTTTTTTCCTGATAGGGAAAGCTCATCATATGTGATAGGATTCTTAAGATCCTTTGGCTAATGCCAGATACCCTGTTTCTAAAAAGTATATAAAAATATATAAAAGTATCTAACAGTAGGAGAACAAAGAGAGCTGCTCTACTTTACCAGTCCTGGTAAAGATAAACTACCAAAAATAAAATCTGTATTTTAATATTTCTGAAAACTTAGAATACATGGCAATCAACAATATATTTAATAGTCTGAAATAAGCTAGGTTACTTCACATTAATTAAGTTTTGTCAAGTTTTGATGGGTAATCTTGCCTAACTTAGCCGCCTTTATCTAAAAATGATCTCTTTTATAATATTAATCCTTGGATATGTAAATTATATTGTCATAGTATGTACACTCCTTGAAAAAAATAAATGTTAATTTAAAAAAAATAAAGCTCAGAACAAATAAATACATTAAAAAAATAAGTATACACCTCATTAAATTATTAAAACACAAAATGGATCGATATCTACATGTACTTTGAATGTAAAAAGCTGATATAATTCCAAGCTACAGCCAGGCTTCAATTTATCAACAGCAAACAAAGTTACCTAAATAAATTTATAATTAAAGATGCAAAAGAGCATTACAGGCCAGTGAAGTTTAATATCATGCCCTAATTTAAAAAATTTATATGCAAGCGAGTCATTGTAGTGGTTAAAATACTCAACTCAGGAGGTGACAGACCCACGATCGAGCCCATGGTAGGGTGTTAGGAAGGGCATCTAGCCTTCATATCTCAGAACCAATTAGTTTGTGTCCATCCCCATATTGGGGACTAATAATCACTAATAAAACGAGGTTTTACATTTCAAGTCAAATGCAGTCAGTACTAATTAATATATTGCGACATGATAATGATTGGAAAAAATAAATGTTATCACTGGTTAGCTAATGATTCTTCATAAGTATAAAATGGTAAAATCTCTTAACTAGTGCATGTGACTGCATTAGGTAATAACTTAAGCGTTAAAATTTTTCTTCCATTACAGCCACAGCATGAACATTTCTGCCCAATTTTGAAGCCTGAACTTATGATGTTACTGGTTCCCTATTGATCCAACCCATTTAATGCTACACTCATAGGAATGGCTGATTTGACATGGAATAAAGAAAATTCCCTCATACCTCCTTTTTCATTAACTAAAATGGCTCTAGCAAATGAAATGATGCATGATCCTCTGGGGGCTCAACATAAACATTACAGTGTTCTCATATGAATATCAGCTTAAAACACTCAAATTAAATTGCTAAATTCCTTCAACATATATGATACAATATGTTAGCACGAACCCTCAAGTTAATGTTCAAAATATAACATCAATCTAGTCTGCATCATAAAACATAAAAAGTTAAATAATATAATACAAAAGCACAACTTAAAAAATATATTAACACTAAAACTACAATATAAAAGAAAATACATATACAAAAAACAAATACAGTATAATCCTCAGATTCCAATAATCATGACTAAAAAATATGCTAAACAATAAACAACAAATCCAAAATCTAAAAATTACGTATTATGTTAACAAACAAGAAAACTGCTCCAAAACTGAGGACTGTAGGAAAAATACATAAAAAAAAATAAAAACCCAGAATCCAATGTCTGAGAAACCCTGGGTTGAGATTATTGTTAAGAATACAGTACAAGAAAAACTTTTCTAACTCCCTCCCAAAAGAGCGTATGTTCTTTAACACCAAAAGTACCTCTCCAAGTTTATCTATCCACATACAAGGGGCATAATCCTCCTATATAAGGGGGTGGCCAAGACAAAGAAAAATCCTTGACTATGCGGGAGTAAAAAAAAATACTGTACAAAGGAGGGGATTCCCAGTTACATCCCTCCAGCACTAATTTCAATTCAAATTCAAATTCGAAAATTCTATTTCCATTCTTACAATGGCTATTTTGTTACGAAACTAATTATACACTTATAAGTAGTTAAAATAACAAAATACACATTATACCAGTACATACTACATATTCATTAAGAGAGCAACAGAATCAAATATATTTTCACATGTGAACTCCATTATCATAATTTATTTTAAATATGCATGCTTTGACATTCATATGATAAAGACAAGGATTACTAATATTCTGATACTTTGAATAACATATTAGTTTCTTATAACAGGAAAAAAATTCCCAAACTGTAAACCTGTCAGTCTCATTAAAAAATGTGCAATTCACAACTTCCATAAAGGATTGATCCTATTCTTCTAGAATATCATGATAAATTATTACAATTACTAGGATTAGGTTTTAACTCTAGATGAAAATACGTGTTCTAGCATATGAAGCCCATCTAAAATCCAATAAAAAGGAACATAGTATTCAGAGTAAACAAAGTATACATTCAAAGGGGGACTAGCTAAAGAAGATATTTAATGTAAATCAAAACAACTGCAATGGAATCAAAATCAGAATGCAAATATACAGTGCATCCAAAAACAACCCTGGCAGTAGAGCGTCTACCGGAGTTTATATTTCATTAAAAGTGGAAGACATCTACCTTCAGATAACTTATTTTTAGAAAAGATTCCAAATAAGATTATTATAAAGTAAAGCCAAAAAGCCCTTTCTACAGAGATGATCTCTGGAATATATGTACTGTTTATGAAAGAAAAAACTGATCAAATACAAAGGAACTCTGGTATGGATATTAAGTTTTCCCCGCATGTTGTATGAAATGACTAAAAGGAACAGGTGTGTAAAGAACTAAAAAATTCTATTCTTTGAGATTTCTTTTTCCTTTTTTGCCAGAAAACCGCTGATGGAAGGGTGAGGATGAGTAGGGTATAATGAAGTTCTACTGCTATCTCTTTATAACTCTGGTGTGACCACCATGCTGGCTTCAGCATCATACGGCATCATATAAAAAAAAATAATAAATAAAATATGTGTAATATAAACCAATATTCACATAATATACAAAAAATACATTGAAAATTCAATTAATTGAATTAAAGCACATGCAATAAATTACACATAAAATTAAAATTTACAGAAAAGAACTTAACTATCACACAATGACTGCCAGCTACACAATAAGAAAATAATACATACAGAAATGATGAAGAAACGGAGATGCAGCGAAACGATTCAATTAGGGGAAATACTTGCTTAAACTTACCCGCCTGCCTTGGTCTCCTCAATATCAAAGTAATCTAGCATTAAGTCATCTCCTCCAACACTTGACGTTGTGTCAACACTGTCGGCTCGACTGCGACTGCTTCCCGCGATTACTGCGAAGATTTTGGAAATTATAATTTTACGTGACGAATGGAAAGAAGAAACACAAAGGGATGAGATAAACAGCATGATAATAATGGAATAACATGCTAAATTATCTTTGCAATAGAAGATAATTACTTCCCTTTTCGGTTCTGAACAAGTGTTTACATCTAATAATGTAATGACAACTGTAAATATTAATCTCATCAAATAATACCACAATTTTTCAACATGCAATTCTACTATGGTTTCCTTAGTGCATTTTCTTTTTATCTGTAAGAAACTTACTTCTACCATTAATACTAGTGTATCAAAAAGGCTTGGGTGGCAGGGTTCCAATACACCCCAGAAGACCTTAGTGCCTCTATATGTCATTTATTCATAAGAAATTATAATTCCATAAGCTTATATATCTTAAATTACCTTGCTTCAACTGAGCATGACTTGGCGGCGATGAAGCAATGTCATCAAACAAGCCATCATCTGTGAAGAACGACGATGCCATGTTGGAACCTCCAAACATCAATCCCGGTTGATCAGCAATTTCATCATCGATCAAGAAGTCCTGATCCAAATCACTTCTTCCAGTGTTTAATGTCGGCGTGTTTTTGCCAGATGTATTTGAGAGATCCCCTGACTCCACCATAGCATTAACCATTGACAGAGATTTGTGTGAGTCAACAGATGATTCCATTGAATTTCTAAGGTCTGCTCGAGCGTCTTTTACTTCTGGTTGGACGTTCTTAGTGCTTGCAGTTGCACCAACAGCAGCCTCTGACTTAGCTTCGGTGATAATGGCATCTTGGCTGCACTGTCCAAATTGAGCTCGTTTCTTGTCGCAAGTCACTGGACTGTTGATGCCAGATGCCACAGTTAAAGCACATACGGCACTAACAACCTTTGCACTCTTTAGTACTTCTTGTGGCTGGTCTAAGGAAGGAACATCATTACCAACTGTAACTGAACTCTGAGATTGCAGATGGGGTTTATCAGTTTTACCCTCACGACTATTATCTTCTACATTTCTGACAACACCTTTTACAATATTATTTTGAAGATCTTCAGTTCCTTCAGGATTATATGTTCTTCCTCCACTATCTTCATTCTTTTTTGTGTCTAAGAGCTTGATATATTTCTGTTCTTCATGTCCCCTCTGAACTGTGGCCACCGTAGTATCTGCCGACGAAGCAGAATCGACCGAGGATCCGCTCTCTACACTCATATTATGACTCCCTCTTGTTTCATCGAGCTTTAGATCTGCTGCTGGTTCAGAAGTGAGTTCCATTGTTAGATCAGTAATCAAATCACTTGTTTCACTTAATGACTCCAGTATTTCAAAGGAAGATTCAGATTGCGGCGAGAGAATTTTGATACCCGAATCATCTGGTGTTACAAGCTCTCCACTAGACTCCACACAATCACCGCTCTTTCTTTCCGCATTGTCATTCCCAGTTTCGAAAGCTCCTTTATCCACCATCACAGGCTTAGTCTTCATACTAGACTCTTTCTCAGAAGACTTGAGAGATACTTTTTCAAGTTTTTCATTCTCTGTTATATCTTTATGGGCTTTGTTTTCACTCATTCTAATACTCAGAGGGGAATCTTTCTTGCTCAAGTCATTCTCAAGCCTTCGCGAATTCTCGTAAAAGCTACCGTAATTTTCGGTTTCTGAAATTAAGTTACCATCTTTCTGAGTTTCTACCTCAACTGAACCAACAATTAGTATATCTTCCACTATTGGTTTGGACAAATTTACAAATTCCTTTCCATCTTTTCCATCCTGATTTTCTCCCTCTATGTCTTTTTGAGTGCTTGAGTATACATGAAAATCATTCTTTGGTTTGGCATTCTCACAGTATTCTAATTTCCTACAAACAGGCTTGCTTAAGTCCACCGTCTTCTCCGGCACAGGCATGACTAGAATTGGTGTCTTTTCTATAGAGGTGGGTCTAATAAGGGGTTTCTTAAGATTAGTTCTACGTAATACTGATGACTGTGGGGTTACTGAGGAATGTTGGTTTGTAGTCTTTTTAACTGAAGGAGTTTCTAGCAAGGCTATTCTGCTACGAACCAAGCCAGCACTGCCAGGAATTTTGGTAATGATTGGATTTTGTGTGTTTGGACTAGAAGTTATAGAATTAGAGAGTGAGTTTCCATGGGAACCAACTCCCGAATTAGAAGGGGTAAGAGAGGTTGTCCTCGCCCCATCTCCTCCACCAATTCTAGAAGCACTGTTTGGCGAATTGGAAACACTACCTGAAGTAGTAGTAGAAGTACTTCCTATTCTTGATATACCAGACTGATAGCCAAAGCCATACCTACTCCTACTATAGGGTGCAAATTTCTGTCTAGCCATGCTGTAAGTTATGGTATTTTCACGTTTTTCCTTTAATGAGTCTTTATGCTCTAATCTTCTTTCTAAAGAAGACTTATTCTTAGAGGAACTGCCACTTAAAGATTCCCTATCCTCGCTGATTTCTAAACTCTGTCGCTTAACTTCAAACAAATTCCCGCTGATCTGTAATTCAGCACTGCCTCTTGATTTCCTCTTTGAACTACCGTTTTGTTGTTGACGTACTTTCTTCAACCATGCATCAGACATATCTCCAGTGCTCTCTACCTTGCATGTGTCACACTGATCGACAGTACACGAGTTGCAAGAGTCCAATGTATCCGTTTCTCCATCTCCACGAATCCTATCACTCTCACTGGATGATCCCAAACCTGAATCTATTTCCGTTCCTGATTTAGTGGACGATTCAGAATCTCTAGATACTCTTGATGTAGGAGCTGTGGCTATATTCATTAAGTTATGTCTGGGAAGGGGTGAATGACCTGGCAATGATTGAGAGACAGAAGTAAAAGTTAAAGATCTCACTGAGGAGCTTTTTGCTCTCTCTGATGTTATTTGTGAGAGAGAACTGCAATGGTCTTTGGATGCAAGAGAGTTATAGTCATTTATACTGTCACTCTGAGAATCAGTAAAGTTGGAAATGAGGCAATTAGAGCCTTCCAAGTGGCTCTCGTTTTCAGAGCCTACTGCTTTAACAGTGACAGCCTGCTGCGGTTTAGGTAATTGTCTTGTATGTGCTGTAAAACGACTAGACTGAATACCTGGCGATGGTTTGGGTGCAATAGTTGTCTGACTGGATGTTAATGTTCCATTACTTGATAATGAGTGATTTGATAGAGTAACAAATGACTGTTGGGTTGGAAGAGACTGATTGCAGTTCACACCTTTAGAGAAACTGTTGGTTACTGACTGACAAGTTGTCAGAGTCTGGCTACTTGTTAGCTTAGTTCTTAGTGGGTTGCGAGGAGAATTCTTATACAAACTCTTCGAAGGGGATTCAGATGATTCTCCTTTTTTCTGGTGAACACGTATGTTATCGCACTGTTTGGAAGCATTACTGGTGCTTTCATTCTTTCCGTTTGTGCTTTTATTTGCTGTTTTATTTGTGCTATTAGAAGTAGGTTTGTAAGTGGGTACAGATATATTAGCACTTTTCTTAGTATTTAGATTACTAGTTTTATGAGCACTAACATTTGTAGGTTTATTATCATTTTCATCATCACAGAAGTCATATATATTTGAATTCGAATCAGATGCCGTTTGAGCATCACTTAATATTGAATTCACGCTATCAGTGCTATCACCAGACTTAGAATTGAGGCTATTCCTGAAACCGAATCTGTTTAATGTTCCACTTCTAGGGGTGATGATTTTTGCAGGTGCCACCACAGCAGTTTTATGAGGAGTCGAGATACGTCCATGCAATGCAGCTGGACTTGTGCCACTGCCAGAGCTCCGAGAGCCAGACCGTGTTCTGAAAAAAATTTACATAATTAATTAATTTTTCAAAGCAATATCACGATCAATTTTCACAATAGAAAATCTAAACAATATCTAATTTATGCTCAAAGGAAGAATTCGGAGCAGGAATTTTTAATGGGTCATAATTTTTTAGTTGGGGGTAAAGCTAAGGTCCATATTCTTTGGTTGGTATCTGTTGATAAAGGCCAAGCTTAAATTCTAACCTAACCTAACTTACCTTAACCACTGATAAAAGTCGGGTCCCAATTCATCATGAGGTCCGAAAGCAGTAAATAGAACCTCAAGAATATAATCTTAGAACTATCTCTAGTTGCATATAATCCTTTCTAAATACAGTAACTGACGTCTACTAACAAATAAACCAATGAAAAGAAGCACTCACAAAGTATATTTAGTCACTCAGCATTTAAATAATTTAGTAAAAAGATATCATACCCTTGTATCAAGTACTAAAAGAAAAATAAAGGTAGGAATGGCCAGCCCTCCGATCACCTATCTCCTTGAATTGGATCTTATAACACTCTGGGTAAATGGGTTAAGGATTTTTCTTTTTCAACACCAGGGGAACAATGAAACCCTGCTCCATCCCTTCTCTACTCTCTTGTGGCCATAATACTGGCATCAGCATATGGCATTATGTTAACTAAAAATCAATCGTATCTCATTATGTGTGCACATCACGGACACACAATCACAGAAGTGCTACACAGTATATGTAATGCATACAGCCATAAAAGAACAGAGAAAAAAATTGGAATCTTGTAAAGAAGACTAACCCCAGGGTGTTCCAGGGTTATTTATATTTCATGGCAAGTCACCTCATTTAAGCTAACTGAATCTACGCTAATTTAACAATTTAGAGGGTAATTTACCTTTACATGGGCTTCTGGGGGTTACTCATCATTGCAAGATTCAGAAACTGTTATTTCAACATGTACAGTGTCCCCATTTTTCTATATTTACAAGTGCTTAGTTGGGTTGGTATGAAATTTACCTTATTATCAATTGAGTTTTAAAATAGGGAACCACAGTGGCGTAGAAGTTCAGATACCTAACCTGAGAGGTGGCAGGCCCGCAATCAAACCAACCATGAGGAGATAGGTACAGTATCCAGTCTTCATTCCCCAGTTCAAATCTGTCTGAGTTCACCCTCATAATGAGGACTAACAATGACACATAAAACAAGGTTATTTATTAACTGAGCTTTAATGAGGGCGAGGATATAACTTCACAGTGCGAGTGAGGTTTTAGTTTGAGGAATTTCTTTCTTTCCAATACATCACAAAATTTACAATTATCAACTGCATACGAAAAAATCACTCCAACAAGGAATAAAAAACCTACGTGTAATTTAGATTACTATAACAATAATGACGTTTAGAGTTGAGGGCCAAAACAGTCACACACTATGCACTTCATTGTCACAAGAATTTTTTTTTCTTGATTTACATAATTTCCATTTTACACATTTTTACTTTCGCGCCCTCAACAAGTAAAATGAAAATACAAAGTATGGTAAAAATATAAAAAAAACAAAATAACAATCAAACTATTATTGCGTTTCGTCCATGTGGGTGACCTATCTTAACTAACCAGATCGAACCTAACCTGACCAATTACATACAAAATAATGGGATGTTGTCCTGACTACGGGAGTGAACGAAACATTTACATTACAAATTTGTAATAGTAATTCTTAGATGAGCCTGTATCTTGTTTTTAAAGAGAACACTTAAATAATGAGACTCACAATTCTCCTACCAACAAAGTCATGTGGCTACTGAGGGGAATGAGGGAGAGATACCTGGGGGAATGGGTGGTGCACATGCGCATTGGGAGGAAGGATGGGGGATAGGGGGCGTCAGTTGCCACGTATGTAAATATCAGCTTACATATTGCAATACTCATCTCGGATTTACTGAATACAGTATTTCTTGCTTTTTAAAAATGAATAATTGAACATCTAAAAATGAATAGGAACAATTATACAAAAAATAAATTAATACCTCATTGTAATTCGAAGCAATTACGAAGTGTTATCTTTAAAAGTTAAATAACTAGAAAGTTTAGGAAAATGACTCCAGAATGATTATTTTTACAATAATACAATCCTTGCTTTGTTTGGGGGACCGCGGTTTGCAGTGGTTAGAGCACTGAGGCCATAGTTTGAAGCTACGTAAAAAAAAATTCATTATAAGTTGTAATGAAGTACTCTCTTAGGGTAAGAATAGTTGATGGCTGGAATTCGCTGAGAGAGGAAACAGTAAATGCATCCGTAGTTTTAAGGACAAGTAAAACGAGTGACATTGAGTATAAAATGAAACCAATCAGGAGACGGAGAGTTACGAGCCTAGGAATCTCTCCTATTAGCACAATTAGGTAAAATCTCAACTCTGAGAGTGAGCAACTTCGCTTGAGTCCACCGAGGGGCGTTTGGAAGGACATTCAGTCTCAATTTTCCAGTCTCTGCCCATCCCCACTCTCATGGGGATTGATAGGGACACCAAGCGGTAAATGAAATCCCCTTCTCGCTTTGGTTTGAATATAATGACTCATATTGAAACTAGAACTGAAGATGAGCGCTTGTGATAAGGTTCGAAAGCTCTTCTATTTGTTTTTAATTACAATGAACATTACCGTGGATCACTTGAATTTGATTAAAGAAATACATAATAATAATAATAATAATAATAATAATAATAATAATAATAATAACAATAATAATAATAATAATAATTATAATGTCTTTCCTAATGTTACTATATATCAGGTTTTAATAAAGTCATTCTAGTATTTTTTTCTAGGTTTTAGAGTATTTCGTTAATAATAATAATAATAATAATAATAATTATTATTATTATTATTATTTTTATTATCATCATCATTATAATCACTATAAATAAAACCGTGTTCAAGCTCATCAGGGGCGTTTGACAGGGCATCTAGCCTTAATTCTCCGGCTCCAACCTGTCCAGGTCTACCCCATTCAAATGGGGATTAAAAGTACCACACAAAACAGCAAGTAACAACAACAACAACAACGACGAGTATTATCATAACCATTATTATAATTAAAACTACTATAAAAATAATAATAATTGTAACAATTATTTCTACTACTACTACAACTCCTACTACTACAATTACTGCTTACCTACTAAGAGTAGCACTCAGACTAGCGGGCGATGCTGCTATTGCCCTGCTTTTTCCATCATCCTTAGCAGCGCTGCTTTTCGCCACTTTCCTCCCCCGACTTGCCAAATGGCTGGGCCCATCTTGCTGCCCTACCACTACTTCTTTTTGCTGCTCTTCATGGCTCGGAAGTGCTGTTGTGCTGCTATGCTTGCTACTATTACGTGAGAATGCTGTGGTGATTTTCTTGCTGCTGCTGCTGTTATTGATGTTGTTGTTGTTTGTGCTGTTACCCCTCTGGCTCTGAAAGATTCACATGGTGTATTAGTCTCATTTCTTACTATAATAATAACAAATAATAATAATAATAATAATAATAACAACAATAACCATCATCATCTTTATATAATCTGCAAGCAAAACTAAAATCCGTTATATATATATATATATATATATATATATATATATATATATATATATATATATATATATATATATATATATATATATAATTACTACTTGAAATAATAATTAATAAAAACAATGCGATAATACATTTTATAATAATAATAATAATAATAATAATAATAATAATAATAATAATAATACCAATATTTTATTATTATTAATATTATTATTATTATTATTATTATTATTATCGGTATACCTCGTGGTGCCAATATGCAATGGGAATAAGAGACTGTCGATCCATTTATTATAAATGCATATGTTGATATGTAGCAGTAATTTTTTTCATTCCTAATAAGAAAATGAATATCCTAAGTAAAGCAAATGAATACAATAAATACACACACGCACACATACATATATAAACACACACACACACACACACACACATATATATATATATATATATATATATATATATATATATATATATATATATATAATATATATATATATATATATATATATATATATATATATATATATATATATATATATATATATATATATATATATATACTTCAAGGAGTGTGTCTTGCGTATGTATGCATACACGTATACTTGCGAGAAGCAAAGTATAAGTACGCATGTATGCTTGTATGAATATACATATAAGCATGTATATATGTATGTATTTATGTAAGCATTTTTGTATGTATTTGTGCATATATTCATATGACTGTTACATACACCTAACCATGAAGAATAGTTAACCTATACACAGCATAGCGAGTATGTATGTAATTACCTAATTGTATGTATGTATGCATGTATGTATGTATGTATGTATGTATGTATGTAGTTATGTAAGCATTTCAGTATGTATTTGTGCATATATTCGTATGACTGTTACATACACCCAACCATGAAGAATAATTATCCTATACACAGCATAGCATGTATGTATGTAATTACTTATTTGCATATATGCATGCATGTATGTATGTATGGATGCATATATGTAAGTATGCATGTATGTGAATGTAAGTATGCGAGTGCGTATGCTAAACTACAAGCACAGCCACGACAGAAAAAAAAAAAACACCCTCTGAAAACACTGACAAGCGATCACTAAAGAATTAAAATTCCTTTTAGAGATTAATTGTTAATACAGAAATAAATTATGAATTGCCATTTCCGCCATTGTTCTCTATGAGATTTAAATGGTCTTTCTTATCTTATCAATATATAATATTCATATCTCTGCCACAACTGATTATATCAAATAGGGGCTGAGAGAGGAGAGGAGAGAGAGAGAGAGAGAGAGAGAGAGAGAGAGAGAGAGAGAGAGAGAGAGAGAGAGAGAGAGGATCTTTCTGTAAAATATTACATTAATATTAAATTTATCTTTAATACAAGACATATATATATATATATATATATATATATATATATATATATATATATATATATATATATATATATATATGATTGTGACACTAAAACGGGCAAAAAAAAATTTAAAAAAATCTGCTCTCATCAGGCCTGGCACGAAAAAAAAAGGTCAAGAGAAACAAAGGTGGGGAGTGTTGTGACTTGTCAGATGTGAAGGGATATTACAAGATGTGTAACGAATAGACAAGAATATTCGGTGTTGATGTAGGAACAGAAAGAGAAAGAGAGAGAGAGAGAGAGAGAGAGAGAGAGAGAGAGAGAGAGAGGAGAGAGAGAGAGAGAGAGAGAGAGAGAGAGAGAGAGAGAGAGAGAGAGAGAGAGAAAATATATATATATATATATATATATATATATATATATATATATATATATATATAGATAGATAGATAGATAGAAAAATAGATAAACTGAGACAGATAGACAGATACATATATAGACGGTTAGATAGACATAACCTACAGAACAAGAGGAAGAAGACGAAGAAGAGGTTGACATGACATAATTCTCGTGTGACGAAGATAACAAAGTCAGTTTTTTAACTGACGATGAAGACGATGTTACCGTTTCCATCATTACAGGAGAGGACGAGGATATGAATTTGTCCTCATCCAATGACGAAGAAGAAGAAGAACAATAAGAGGAAGAGGACTTTAAATTTTCCTCTTCCAGACACGAGCGGGAATTTTGTAACGAAGGTAAGACTATTTTCACTGAGTCTTCTTCCTCTTCTAGTGTGGTTAACTCGCCATTAACTGAAGACGTTTGTAGTGATTGTGTCTCGCCATTTTTATAAGGCTGATCTGTATATGAATGTATAAGAATACTTCCTGTATTACTAACATTCGTCCTGTTACAGATTTCAGAAACATTTTGAGACCTTCCAGTCACGTGGCTCTTCCAGTTTCCCCCTGGATATGTCTTAAACGAGGTACTTGAATTCACTGGTGGGTCCAGCTCCCATGAACATTCCCTCAGGGTATCTTTCTGAGCGTTCTGCAAGCTTTGAGTTCTGGCGGCACGTTGAGGGCCACCCAAGAGGTCTTTGAGAAACGTTTTTCTAGCATCACAAATATCTTCCTGGCGTACAGGAACTTTCTTGATATTTCTTGGGTGATGGACAGTCTGAGCTTGATCATTCCCTGGGTAAAATACAGTCTGTCTGGGAGAAACTCCTGGAAGAGTGACAATCTGCTCTTGAGCATCCCCTGAGTGAGAGAGAGCCTGCTTTTGATTACCCCCTGTGTGAGGAACATTTTGCCTGTGAACACTCACTGGGTGAGGGACAGCTTGTTTTTTAATAACCCCTGGGTGAGGAGCAGCTTGCCTTGCAGCACTCCTTGGGTGAAGGACAGCCTGCCTTGCAGCACCCTCTAGGGGAGCTACCACATGTCTCTGAGCACCCCCTGAGTGACATATGGCCTGCTTAGACACACCACCAGGTAAATACCCAACCTGTTTTTGGACGTTCCCTGAATGAGGGAGAGGGAGAATCTGCTCCTCGCCACGCCCTGGAGGAGAAACAGCTTGCCTCTGGACAGTCTCAGATAATGTTACAGTCTGGTTCTCCTTGCACCTGTGGAGAGGCCATGTCTGTCTATGGGCAACCCCTGGGACTTTCACAACTTGTTTAGAGGCAGTCTGCATTTGCAAAACCCCTAGATGGGCTACATCTCGTTTATGGGTGCCCTTTAGAGGGGTAAGGGTGTGGCTATGGTTATCACTAGCAGAAGAAAGAGATTTTCTATGGATATCTCCAGGGGGAGAGGAAGACAGTCGCTCAGCGCCCCCTGGTTGCGCCAGGGACCAGTGGGTCCCTCGAGAGATGAGCCCCCAAGAGGCCACCCTTGGATAGCACCTACCGCCTTCCACACGGGGGCTTTTGGCACGTACAACGGGCATAGCACTGGGTTAATGCACTCATTGAAGCAATGAGTAAAAACGCTCATTAAAGCAGCACTCACTTAGCTTACAGGTGGACACTATGGTATAAAACAACGAGAAAAAGCTTAAGCTTGCCTTAAAATAAAGCTTTACTATGCAGTATCTTCACTATATTATTTCATTTAAATGCCTCATTTCCATTAAAAAGTCTTTCAAACCACATATTAATACTATGTCCTATAGCCATACACTATGCACAATATATCTGCCTTTTACTGATCAAATAATATAGCCAAGAGCTATTCTGCAAATCGATACTTGAGTTTAGAACACATATTCATGTTATATCCCTTGACCGTAAGCTGGGTAAATGCTTCATTTACATTTTCTCTTTATTTTTCGAATTAGACTTTATACAGCACTTGAATATATATAAATATGCTTCTATTCACAAAAAGTTCAAAATACATCTTCTGGTCATGGGCTGTGCGGCCTGATAATCAAATAAAAGTTATATAACATCCACAAAGTTAAAGAAAATGCAAAACATTTGTTACACACACACACACACATACATACACACAAACACACACTTTATCTCTCATCGAACCTTGAAGGAAAAGTACACAAACAAAATCATATTCAAAGCTATATTTGATGTGTGTGTGTGTGTGTACAATTTGATATATGCAAATCTTCTCTTGCTTCGTTCCCGCATGCTTTAATATCTCAAATCATCTTTATGCTGTTGTTGATGTTATTTACCATTTTAAGGGTCAATATTAATCCCTACTTTAATAAGGGTGGACATAAGACAGGTTGGAGCTGCGGAATTAAGCTTGTATGACCTTCTTATGTAACTGTTTACTTATTTACATTTCAGCTCATGCTTGTACAGAAACTTTGCGAAGATGAATAACCTTTCCAAGAATACCTTGGAAAAATGAACGTCCTTTAAAGAATACACTGAATAGATAAATAACCCTCGATGAGTACCTCGTATAGATAAGTAACCCTTCAAGGAATACTTTGTGAAGATGGATAACCCTTACAGAGATCTTTGTAAAGATGAAAAATCCTCAAGGAGTTCTTTGTATTGAAGAACAACCCTCAAAGAGTACCTTCCAAAGATGAATAGCCATCAAGGAATACCTTGTAAAGAGGACTAACCCTTAAAGAGTACCTGCTAAAGATGAGTAACTTACGAAGAATGCCCATTAAAAATGACTTACAGGAGCACCCTTGATAAAAATACCCTGCATAAATACCTATAATAAACCCTGTAAAAATGAGATCACCCCCAAAATACAACTCTTTTATAGATAAGTATCGCCAAAGGTCATGAGAATATACGAGTATAATAACATAAGTAGTCACCGTGGCTCAAGCGGTAGCGTCCGCGACTCTGAGGCGTCAGGTTGAGGTTCGCTCCCCGTCACGGTCTGAGGTTAGCAAGGGTATGCACTCAGGGTCACGATTACATCTGCCAAAACAAGTCCTTTGCAAGAAGGCAGCCGTCCTAGCCCTTGGTAGAAAAGGGAGTCCGTGACGTAAAACCGGAACGAGTATAACATCCAAAGACAATTATAAGAATGAATTATACAAGAAAAAGAAAAGAAATACTGTATGAGATAATTTGAAGAAAGTAGCACATGGCTTACGATACAGAGGGTTATTCTTCTTTACAAGATCCAAAACTACAAAAGCAACAATAAATATAACAATGACTTTGACTACTGATAAAACAACAACAACAACTACTAGTACAACTGCTCTTCCTACTACTACTACTTTATCATTACTATCGTATACTTACTACTGCTACTACTACTACTACTCGATCAACAGCGTTACCATACATTTACTCCTGCTACTACAACTACTCCTACTATTACTTTATCATCACCATCAACTACTTACTACTCCTACTACTACTACTCCATCAACATCATTCTCTTACTCCTGCTATTACTCTATTACTACTCCTACTATTACTTCATCATCACTATCAACTACTTACTGCTCCTACTAATATTCCATCAACATCATTATCTTACACTTACTCCTGCTACTACTACTACTTTTTTATAAAATGAAGGAGGTACACGCTTTTCGCAAGAAGGCAACCGTCCTAGCCTTAGTTGAAAAGGGAGTTCGTGACGTAAAACTGAAACCAAGGAAGGAGGTAGGGCTAATAAATTTGTGGTTATCTGTAATACAAATTGGACAGCCTTTCGACTACACACTTTCCTCGATTTCATGTTATTTCTTTTATATTTAAATTCAATCTCATTCTCTACTACTACTACTACTACTACTACTACTACTACTACTACTACATTATAACAATCATCAAATCACACTTATTCCAAAATATATCCAAAAAGAATATGCAAATAAAAAAAACAAAGTTCTCTTTGCTTTGGCTTGTAACCAAAGCAAACTCTCTCTCTCTCTCTCTCTCTCTCTCTCTCTCTCTCTCTCTCTCTCTCTCTCTCTCTCTCTCTCTCTTCTCTCTCTCTCTCTCTCTCTCTCTCTCTCTCTCTCTCTTATTCAAAGGCATTTCTATTAAAATGTCATTATTTTAGCTATTTTCATTACTGTCTTTTACTGTCTACATTTATGTCCATTTTTCTTATTACTGGCATGTTGCTATCTGTTTATGTAAAGACATACATTATTCATTATTTTTCATGTTATTTATTCATTGGAGTTTTTTTTTACATAAGAATTGACACTGTTCAACTAGATGGAATGCGATTCATTCTATTTTAACAATCTTATTTTTATCTTATCTTTATACATAACGTTCCTGGGAGGGCTAAAGTAGTATTGCGACCATGTACACAAACACACATACACAACGCTAAATGCATCTTTGCACACACACACAAACACTTACGCTCACATACACACATACAGACAATGCTAAATGCATTCATAGTTTTATGGATAAATAAGTGTTTGTAAGTCAAGGAAAAAGATAATGATAGAGACGGGTAGTTACAAGCATGGGGTTCTTTAACATGAACACAATTAGGTAAATTCACACATATACATACACACACACACAATAAGAAACGCATTTAGAGTTTTTATGAAAGATAAGTTAATGAAGCAGAAAAATTCTCAACAGGAGACGGAGAGTTATGAGGGATCTTTCCGTGAACACATTTAGGTAAATAAGGTAAACACACACACACAGGCTACAGAAGGGACCAGCAAAGTGCTAATCATGTGCATATAGAGAGCAGCTTTCACGAAGACTATATATCTTTTTCTATCGATACAGTCACGATCCCCTTATCAGATACTTCGCACAAACATGCTAAACAAACTCAAAACACCGATTAAACGAGTGACTGTTTGACAATATATGTTTGATATGTTCTCAAAAAAAAAGAAAAAAAAACACTATTAAAGACACAAGATAGGATGTTTGTAACTTAGTCTTCACTTATAATAAATAGGTATTAAAACACACACGCACACACACATTTAGCCTCGTTCAAGAAGATATAGCTAATTTGTTCTTTAAAAACGCCAAAATATCAAATACAGATGAGAGATTGCTTGTATCACGCTAAACAAACTCAAAATAACGCTAAAATAAAACACGTTTTGGCTAAAGAGGAAATAGGTTTTTTTTTCCCCTTGGAAAAAAAAAATTAAGTCGAGAAAATATAGCATCTTTTCAACACAGCACTGGACAGCACTCATACATACAGGGGCAGAACACTTCACGACTAAGAAATAGCACAAATTCTTTGTATCTGCAATTCAGCACTATATACGCTGACCATAAGTAAAATAGGTGATATTCACAGAACACTGGACGAATCGAGAAAAGTGCAAAACAGCACTTAAAGAGCTCGGATAACAGCTCATGAGCACAGAACATACTGAGAAATAGCATAATACAGCACCGATAATAACTAAATAATATAAGGAGAGAACTGTACGAACGCTCTAGTGCAAAACAGCACTGATAAGAACTTAGAAGCACAGCACTGCACGAATGAGCAACAGCACAAAATAGTAAATATAAAGGTGGCAGGAAATAGTGGTTTCAAAGAATTTAGATGCATTAAAGCAAATTTCCTAATGCCTAAAGACTCGTAAATATAAGTTCATTTTCTCATTATCTACGAATACACTGATAAAAACGATAAGAAAAGGGTTCAACTGCAGGATTTAAAGTAACTAATAATATTATTTAACATTATTAAATGTCCGCCAACGACCGTCTTCACATTTCAAGGTTACGGGACAAACTGAAGACAGAAGAATCTCTTACGCTAAGAAAAAAAATAAATTGGCAACACAAATCAAGCCCAACTAGCTACTTCCTTGGCGCATTTATGCAAGTTGACACTTAAATCTAGCGAGTTTAAAGAAAATGGGATATGCTCTCTCTCTCTCTCTCTCTCTCTCTCTCTCTCTCTCTCTCTCCTAAATAAATCATGTGAAGAAAGTAAAATACGAAAAAGATATCATGTCTCTGGATACGCTATACTTTTTTTTTATTACGTACTGAGGAATACATAGACTAGCGAGAAAATAGCCAAAAGAGTCCTAATAGCCATATTAGCAACCCTGCTCACCTATAAATAGAGGTATGTGAGTTACGTCTGTTGTTTTTCTGTAGTGAGGAAATTGTGAGACAGGGGGAAGCAGACAGACAGAAAATGAAGACGGGAAAGAGGAGGGTGAAGGAGGAAGAAGGGGGAGGGAAAACTAGACATGAGGATGAAGAAAAAGATGATAGATGGACAGAATATTAAGAAAACCTTAGAAGGGAAAACTCAGAAACTGCACAAAGTGAGATACTAGAGGAAAGAGATATCCACTTTATAGAATGCCTTCTGAAAGGAATTCTCTCTCTCTCTCTCTCTCTCTCTCTCTCTCTCTCTCTCTCTCTCTCTCTCTCTCTCATCACAATCACCAGTAAGGCTTCCATAAGGCAAGATTCAATGGTGACCTCCTGTCCTATCTTACTCATGTATAGTCATCTTCTCTTGAGAAACTGGGGGATCCTTTGTCGTAGCCCTTGATATATCTAAAAGGTTTTAGACAGAGTCTGGCACAAGGCTCTGATGGCCAAACTCCCTGCTTACGGCATTACACCTTCTCTGTTCTCTGATTTCATTTTCTTTCTGACCGTCTTATATCTGTGGTGGTTGACAGCGAAACATCTAGCTCATTCCCTGTTACCAGTGGTGTTCCACAGGGATCTGTTCTTCATAGGGGCGGGGCTTTTTCTTCACTTATTCTGTTCCTTTTCTTCATAAACGATACTCTTCAGTATCCACTCTCCTCTCTTCTCCACGATTTTCCCGACGATTCTACCCTTAATATTTCCTCTGCCTTCTCTTCACAACCTTCATCTACTACTCGTAATCAGTCTCGTATCACTCTTTCATCTACTTTCAACTCTGATTTGCAAACGTAATCAGAGTGGGGCACCCGAAATTTAATTAAATTTAATGTCTTCATGATTCCATTTCTGGCTATCTCTTTATCTTCTCCTGATAGCTCCACTGTCTTCGAAATTAGCGAAATTTACCCTCTTAATTCTATTAACATTTTAGGAATCCAGATAGCTTCTAACTTGTCTTGGAGGAGTCACATAATTCAAATTTCTAAAACTGCATAACAAAAAAAAAATTGGAGGTTCTGTTTTGTTTTCGTCAACGGTTTTCCTCTCTCCAACTAAATAAAATCTATACTGGTCTTATCTGTCCCTGCTAAAAATACTGCTCGCACATCTGGGGTGCTTTTTCTTATATTTATCTCCTTGACAGGGATGAATCTAAGGCAGTCAGACACATCAGTGACCCTTCTCTTACTTTTAATCTGAATTCTCTTTCTCTTTATCGTAAGATATTATCTTTCTCTCTTCTATCACTACTACTTCCATCTCTGCTCTGATGAGCTGGCAAGTTACATCCCTCACCCACTGCCGAGGCCACGTGACACTCGCCAAGGGGCCTTGTCTCAAAGGAAATGTGTGGAGAATTGTAGTTCGCGAATTGGTCAGAGCAGTGCCTGCTTCTTCCCATTCATCTCAAGACACTGAAATTCTCTTCCTCCTTCTGTCTTTCCTAAATCTTATAACCAATATCCATTCAAAAAGCGGATCTATCGTCACCTCAAGGTCTAACCAAGCCGTATCTCCAAGTTCTCAATACTTCGACTACTGCTTCAGCCAGTCCTTTTAGTATTGTGTATCACTCTCTTATTTCTACCTTATCCTTAAACTTCTACTTTATCTTCGTCTTCATGTTTATTTGGTGCTCGGACCTGATGAGGGCAGTTCTTTTGCCTGTCCTAGCGTCACACTCATGAAAAAAAAATCATTATTTTCCTCATTACAATCCGCTTTCCCTTAATTCTCTTCTTCTTTCATCATCATCATCATCATCCCCTTCTTCTTCTTCTTCCTCTAGCCAAGATTAACTTCAATGGGGTGACCAGATGGGCATGAAGCATAAATAGCTCGAGAAATGACAGGAATATTTTTCAAGTTTTTATTTTTTGCCTGTTTAACATTCTTCACGTGATTCATTTGGCAGAGGTGAGCAGAGAGAGAGGAGAGAGAGAGAGAGGAGAGAGAGAGAGAGAGAGAGAGAGAGAGAGAGAGAGAGAGAGAGAGAGAGAGAGAGAGAGAGAGAGAGAGAGATTATTATTTTATTTTATTAATTTATTGCGCCAAGGCGTCAGACATTACATGAGTTCATACAAATAATGCTTCAAATGGATATAAAACCAAGAATTGAACATGGTTTACAGGGAGGTGTACATATTGATAAAACATTGCTGCATACTAATACACAACTCACAGAATGGCAGCACAGAGTACATTATATGCAAAAGTAAAGCTCAGAGAAACGCAGAATGCACAAACAGAATTATATAGCAACATACAGAAAATATATGTATAATTCAATATAATTAATGGCCACCAAAGTGAGGAAAACGAGCAAGAATAACATCAAGGTTGTCATCATTAAGTAAAAATGAGCAGATCTGTATTAAGTTCTGACCTCGTGGTAAAACATCTCTCACTGCGGGGCACTGAAGACAATAGTGGTCAAGAGTGTTAGCATATATGTAAACTATATATATATATATATATATATATATATATATATAATATATATATATATATATATATAATATAATATATATATATATATATATATATATATATATATATATATATATATATATATATATATATATATATATATATATAACCAAATAAGCACATTACATATGTGAAAACATATAATGTGCTTATTTGGTTATTGTTGGTCCCGAATGAGATTGGGAGTTGAATTAAATGGGAAAACTAAACCACGAGTGAGGTTGGGGGAAACTGTAATATGAACATAGTGGCATTCAGAGAGAATGCGTTCATTCCTAAGTATAGCAGATATAAGCTATAAGGTCTGATTCCTTTTAACCTTCTGTTGTGTAGTTGGTAGCGCCTTAACTTAATAATTATAAGTCCTAGGTTCGAGTCCCGGTCGGGGTAAAAATGATTCATATATATATATAATATATATATATATATATATATATATATATATATATATATATATATAAAACTTAAAATAATATGCAAACAGAAGCAAACACATATTAACGATAATAACAGTAGTAGTATTAATAATAATAATAATAATAATAATAATAATAATAATAATAAAATCAATTATCATTATTATTATTATTATTATTATTATTATTATCATTATTATTATTATTATCATTATTATTATTATCATCATTATTATAATCATTAATGCTGAAAATAATCTCAAAAAACATATCAAACATTAGCAAATAAGAGAACATAAAAAATAAAAACAAACTTACCACACTAAAGCATCTAAAAAACCGCATGTCAAAGAAGGAGGGCATCAGGACGAAGACGAAATCAAATTAGTTATAAACGGATACAGAAGAAGAAGAAGAAGAAGAAGAAGAAGAAGAAGAAGAAGAAGAAGAAGAAGAAGAAGGAGAAGGAGAAGAAGACGAAGAAGAAGGAGAAGGAGAAGAAGAAGAAGAAGAAGAAGAAGAAGAAGAAGAAGAAGAAGAAGAAGAAGAAGAAGAAGAAGAAGAAGAAGAAGAAGAAGAAGAAGAAGGAGGAGAAGAAGAAGGAGAAGAAGACGAAGGAGAAGAAGAAGAAGAAGAAGAAGGAGAAGGAGAAGAAGAAGGAGAAGGAGAAGAAGAAGAAGACGAAGAAGAAGAAGAAGAAGAAGAAGAAGAAGAAGAAGAAGGAGAAGGAGGAGAAGAAGAAGAAGGAGAAGAAACTATAAAAACAAGAAACTATAAAAAGTAGAGCTGTAAAAGGAGAACAGTGAGAAGATAAATGAAGGAATTAAGTAAGAGGAAGGGAGGAAAAGGAGAAGAGAAGAACGAGGAAATGAAAGAGAGAGAGAAGAGATAATTCTATTTTACAATTATTATTTTCTATTTTTCTTCTTCTTATCAATACATATTTTATTATTTTAATTATTATTATTTTCCACTTATTCGTTCTATTCTTCTTATCTTTTTCCATCAATATTTGATTATTCTATTTACTATATTTTCACTCATAATTATTTGCTTATTCTTATTATCAATTTATAATTTATTATTATTCTAATTATTACTAGTTCTTCACTATATATTTATATTTATGTTATTATTTTCCATCATTATTACATTATTCTAATTATCATTATTTTTTTCTCTAATTCTTCCTCTTTTTCTAATTATTATTGCATTTCATTTATAATTAGTTCTTCTGTGGACGCCGTGGCAAAGTGGTTGCGCCCACGACTTTGAGGCGTCAGGTCGAGGGGTCGCGACCCGCCACGGTCTGAGGCTAGCAAGGGCATGCACTTGAAGCAACGATCACACTTGGAAAAAACAAAGTCCTTTGCAAGAAGACACCGTCCTAGCCCTTAGTAAAGAGGGAGTTCGTGACGTAAAAACGATCACATCACTTATTATTATTGCTGATTTTCTTCTTCATTCTCATCATTATATTATCATTATTTTCAATATCATTATCATTATTTTTATCATCATTTATCACCGAATGTACAATGTGGATATTCAAACACTGAGTGAGCAGAGGTCATGAAAAAAGTAAAATTTTTGAAAAACTTTTGAAAATACATAATATATGAATAGATGGAAATGCAGAAATACACAGAAACATTTTTTGATGATTTCGGAAATAATTTTCAAGTTATTTTGTTTTCGAAAACACTTTACCAAATGACGATGTTTTCAAAAAGCAATTATATATATATATATATATATATATATATATATATATATATATATATATATATATATATATATTATATATATATATATATATATGTGTGTGTGTGTGTGTGTGTGTGTGTGTGTGTGTGTGTGTGTGATGCACAAAAGTCTATCAAGTGTTTTTATCAAGAACAAGAGTTTCATTTTGAAGTTTTTTTCTGCCACACATATGAGAAAACAATATATGGTACGAGGGAAATATAAGTTTCGAAAATAGTTTTCAATTGACAACGTTATCAAAAATATTTATTTTTATTTCTTATAACGGAGTTGTATATCAAGGATTCTTTATTATTATTATTATTATTATTACATGGTGCTATGTCAGGGATTATTATTATAACATGATACTATTTGGACGATCATTTTTAATATTCTTCTTCTTCTTCTTCTTCTTATTATTATTATTATTATTATTATTATTGACAACGGAGTTCTAAAATAATTATCTATAAATTCGCTTAGCAAATCTTTAAAATTAGTTGTTGTTTTTTTGTAAATATTAATAAAAAATTGTTATGAAGTCGTAACTTTCCTTAAAAATAATCTCTGTTTATCTTTTTAAATGAAAATTATTTAAATTAATCTAAATAAATATATGTATTAATTATTTACATTACTCTTGCATTTGTATATATTTTTCCATAGTTATCTAAGCATATTTATAGTTATTATTGTTACAGCCTTTTTGCGTATTTTATATGAATTTCCTATTACGACTTTTTCGCAACGACTTTAAATATTTTTTTTTATTTAAATTTTCAATAATTATTTAATTTTTCATTTTTTCAAGTTCATTAGTTAATTATAGTCATTATATTTAAATTTCCATTAGCGTATTTCTTCATAAATCTTTTCTCATCTCTACGTCTTTTAACATATTTTATGATTATTATTTATACATTTTCTTTTTTCTCATTAACATTTTACCTGTCAATTATTCCATTTTCTTGCACGTATTTTTTCATTATTACTTATTCAGTTTTCTTTGGGTACTTTTCATTATTACTTATACATATTCTTCTATATATATTCCGTCATTATTAGCAGTTTCTCTTAATTATTTTCCATTATTACTTATTCATCATTGCAGATACAGTTTAAGCCAATACTTATTCCAGTTTCTTTTATGTATTTTCATCATTATTTGTGCCATATTTTTATGTATATTTTCATCATTACTTACATATTTTCATGTTTTTCATAATTACACTTTTACATTTTCTTTTATGTTTTTCATCAAATAATATTTTTTACGTATTCATCATAATTTATTATTTTTCTCTATATATCTTTCATCACTACATATTCAATTTCCTTTTACGTATTTTGTCATCACTGCTATACAATTTATTTCATGGTTTTCATCATTATTTAGCTTTAAATGAATATTGCATCATTATTTATTCATTTTTCCATATATTATTCATCATTATGTAATGCGCTTTCTCCTTCATGATTTTTCATCCTTACCTATACAATTTTCTATATCTATTTTTCATTATAACTTCATACATACTCTTCATTATTCATTTATTCATTTTCTCAGTATTTATCATCATTACTTATTCTATTTTATTTTACGTATACTTATTCATTATTAATACATTTTATTTAAAGATTTTTTTTCATTTTCCTCATTTATTTTTGGATTTTTTTTTTATCTATTTTTCAAACCATTGGGTTGAGAGGTTTTGCTTTTTACCTGACTTAAAATTCCCATTTTTTCATTAATAATAAAATATAAATAAATTATTGAACAAGATAATAACAATCAAAATATAAAAAAATATATAAATTATATATAAATAATAAAAATAACTGGCATATAAAAATGTCTTCCACAAGTAATGCTTAAATAATTCAAAGTAATAACTTATTATACGTAAACAAAACAAAACAAAAAAGTATTTTTCAATTCGAAATACTGTATCGCCTATTTTTTTTTAACAAACATAGCTTTTTATATATTTATCTATTTATCTCTTTATCCCTCTATATCTATCTATCTATTTGTCTATCTATCTATCTATATATATATATATATATATATATATATATATATATATATATATATATATATATATATATATATATATATATCTACCAATTTATCTATCTATATATCTATCATGCACCAATTCTGCAGCAAATCCATAGAGGTCTTTGGCAACAGCTGGTTGCGGAAGAGCCAGTTGGGGCTGCACACCCCCCCTCAACTAAGAATACATGGGTGGGAACCTCCCATAAAAGAGAGAGAGAGAGAGAGAGAGAGAGAGAGAGAGAGAGAGAGAGAGAGAGAGAGAGAGAGAGAGAGAGAGAGAGAGAGAGAGAGAGAGAGAATTACTGGAAACTGGTGACCCTATATGAATATGTGAAAAGCTGGCAATAAAGGATAATAATTAGGGATACAAGTCAGACCTGATCAAGTGCCGGTCCCAAGCTCGACCCAAAGGAGAGCGCTGGTATTAGGATAGGTAAAATCGGGTCTTAAGGGGGGTTTACACGGTCAAACGGTTCGTCGAACGCGATTCGACAGACAAGTGTTTGAAGTGATGTTCGAACGTGTCAACGGGGTATTTGGTTGTCGAACACGTTCGTCGAACGTGTTCGACAACCAAATACCCCGTTCACACGTTCGAACATCACTGCAAACACCTGTCTCTCGAACCGCGTTCGACGAACCGTTTGACCGTGTAATCCCCCTTTACCGGAAAAGCTCATGACCATATGTTCTTAAGAACTACGGTCATTGAAAATCGAACCAGTTTTCGACTTTATCTCTTTGAACCTTTACTCATTCTTGAGCTACAATAAGTTTGAGAAAAATTAGTTGAAAATGTTGAGGGTGTTCATAGGTCCAAAGGCATCATCTGGCCTGTTTATAACAGCAAATTCAAGAAAATGGAGAATGGGGGAGGTGATGATGATGAAGAAAAAGAATAAGGAAAAGAAGAAGAAGATGTCGGAGGGGAAGAAGAAGATGATGATGATGGAGGAGGAGGAGGAGAAGAAAAAAGTAGATGAAAATAAAAGAGATGATGATGATGAAGAAGAATAAGAAAAAGAAGAAGATGTCGGAGGGGAATAAGAAGATGACGGAGGAGAAGGAGAAGATAAAAGATGAAGAAGAAGAAGTATAGGCAGGCTCAGCACATGGGATGCATAAAGATGAGATTGACTGCATGAGATCAATGTGTCTCTCTCTCTCTCTCTCTCTCTCTCTCTCTCTCTCTCTCTCTATATATATATATATATATATATATATATATATATATATATATATATATATATATATATATATATATATATATATTACGCTTAACTGGGTATTTCTAATTATTACTATTTCTCTCACACACAATCTCGCTTAATTTTTTGTATTATTTCGCTCTTGCTTAATTACATATTTTTTTTTTTTACTATTTCTATCTCGTTTAATTACGTCTCTCTCTCTCTCTCTCTCTCTCTCTCTCTCTCTCTCTCTCTCTCTCTCTCTCTCTCTCTCGCTTAATTAAGTATTTTTAATTATTTCCATTTTTCTCGACTCGGTTAATTCAGTTTTCTCTCTCTCTCTCTCTCTCTCTCTCTCTCTCTCTCTCTCTCTCTCTCTCTCTCCTCTCTCTCTCTCATTTAAATATGTATTTTTTCATAATCTCTCTCTCATACACATTTTATAATGACAAAACAGTAAACAAACCACTGGCTGCCATGCAGAGTGCATGAGACTAATACAATATAAAAATGAGATATGAACACCTATAAGTACATGACAATATATATATTTAAAAAAATATAAATTAATAACTCGTTACGAGATTCATAAAGGAGTTAAAAATTAAAAAAAAATTAACCTAAATATCACAACGAAACCATAGAGTGAAATTCTTGTCAAGTATGTTAAAGGTGTTTTATTAAAGACATCTTACGTAATTACGAACACACTTTTATATGTAGTAGTAGTAGTAGCATGCCCTTGAGGTTAGCAGGGGCATGCACTCTGGGTGACGACTACTTCTGCCAAAACAAGTCCTTCGCAAGAAGGCAACCGTCCTAGCCCTTGGTAGAAAAGGGAGTCCGTGACGTAAAACCGGAACAACATTAGTAGTAGTAGCAATAGTTTTATAGTTGTTATTGTTCTTATATTATTACGGACTGAGGTTAGTAAGGGCATACACTCAGGGTAACGATTACATCTGCCAAAACAAGTCCTTCCTAAAGAAGGCAACCGTCCTAGCCCTTAGTAGAAAAGGGAGTTCGTGAAGTAAAACCGAATCCATCCAATCCATTGTTCTCATATTATCATCATCATCATTATTATTATTATTATTATTATTATTACTTCTTATTGTCGTTAACTGCATGTATTCAAGTGCTAACTCTTAGTTCATCATCATCAGCATCATTGTGATAAGTATTATAATTTAATACATGTATTTGTAAGTCTCTCTCTCTCTATCACAGAACAATTTCACAAAAATCCGGATGTTAGTACGGCATGACACCGGAAGTGACGTCACGCTTGAAACTAACTGGTGCAACTCAAGGACACAACTACAACAACAATAATAATAATAATAATAATAATAATAATAATTATTATTATTATTATTATTAAAGCTGGCTGTAGTGTTTGTAGTAGCAGTAGTAGTTTGTTATTGTTCTTATTATTATTATTATTATTATTATTATTATTATTATTATTATTAATATTATTATTACTATTATTATTATTATTATTATTATTATTATTATTATTATAGTCATCATGATCATCATAACAATATAGGCAGGAATAAAAAATTTGGCAGACATAAGTCACAACTTAAAAGAGCACAATTTTAGATATATGTGTGTGTCAGAGAGAGAGAGAGAGAGAGAGAGAGAGAGAGAGAGAGAGAGAGAGAGAGAGAGAGAGAGAGAGAGAGAGAGAGAGAGAGAGAGAGAGAGAGAGAGAGAGAGAGAGAGAGAGAGAGAGAGAGAGA
>JAXCGZ010016983.1:300000-310000 GCA_037179515.1 Halocaridina rubra
AAGGATAGTATTAGGTTAAACTAAACACCTGACACTTATTTACTCTCTCTCTCTCTCTCTCTCTCTCTCTCTCTCTCTCTCTCTCTCTCTCTCATGAATAAATGCAAAATGCAGAGACCCTATGCAGTATCTGCACGTCTGGAGAGAAACACCTTCACTACCTATTGCAAGCCAGACAATAGGAATTCAACCTGGCCTGCCGCTCTGAACTTGCACACAGATCTTCTTCTTCCTCTATTTGCGTTCCCGAAGCCCATCAGTGAAACAGCACATAGAAAAAATAACACTATATTGCGTATCCTACCTAGACCCCTTCTCAAGCATTTGTGCTTGAGAAGGGGTCCAGTTAGGATCCGAAATATAGCGTTATTTTTTCTATGTGTTGTTTCACTGATGGGCTTCCTTACCCCCCCCCCCGACACATATCTGTGCGTGTGTGTGTGGAATTGAGGGAATTAACTACCTATTTATTTTATGTATTTGTCTTTCCCTCGCGATCTGAGTTACACATACTCTCTCTCTCTCTCTCTCTCTCTCTCTCTCTCTCTCTCTCTCTCTCTCTCTCTCTCTCTCTCTTCTTCTTCTTCTTCTATTATTGGAAGAAGAGAAAATAGTAATGAGCTACGGAGAATGGCTTTGAAAAGTAATGCTCTTCAAAAGACACAGACAGACATAATTTTTACCTTAACCTGTACCACAACACGAGAGAGAGAGAGAGAGAGAGAGAGAGAGAGAGAGAGAGAGAGAGAGAGAGAGAGAGAGAGAGAGAGAGAGAGAGAGAGAGAGAGAGAGAGAGAGAGAGAGAGAGAGAGAGAGAGAGAGAGAGTCCGTCGCTTGTTTACCTACTGTCATGTCATTGGTTTCAGGGATTATACATACGGAAATGTGCTAATCTGTCATACTAAATAAATAACAAATAATAATCAATATATATATATATATATATATAATATATATATATATGTGTGTGTGTGTGTGTGTGTGTGTGTGTGTGTGTGTGTGTGTGTGTGTGTGTGTGTGTGTGTGATTACCTAATTGTGTTTACGGGAAAGAGCCCAAAGCTCGTATCTTCCCGTGTGATTACCTAATTGTGTTTACGGGAAAGAGCCCAAAGCTCGTATCTTCCCGTGTGATTACCTAATTGTGTTTACGGGAAAGAGCCCAAAGCTCGTATCTTCCCGTCTCCTGATCGGTTCCATTTTAGACTTAGTGATACTTATCGTACCTGTCCTTAAAACTATGGATTGAGATAGCATTAACTACCTCCTCGCTTAGCCAATTCCAATTATCAACTACTCTTACACTGAAAAAGTATTTCCTTACATCCTGCAAAGAAGTTTTCTTACGAAGCTTCAAACTATGACCTCTAGTTCTAGAACCAGCCATATCGAAATATCGATCCCTATCCACTCTATCATAACCATGAAGGAATTTAAAGACTGTCACCATATCCCCCCTTACTCTTCTAGCTTCGAGTGATGGCAAGTCTAATTCCCTCAGCCTCTCATCATAACCGAGATTGCGTATTTCTGGCACCAGTTTCGTGGCATGTCTTTGAACTTTTTCAAGCTTAGCTATGTGCTTTTTCAAGTGCGGATTCCAAAAGGGGGCTGCATATTCCAGTTTTGGCCTCACATAGGTTACATAAATATTTCTGAACATTTCCTTGTCCATGTGCCTGAAGGCTACCCTTACATTTGATAAGAATACATATGCTGCCCTTATTACGCCATTTATATGTATTTCTGGAGACAAATCTGCCAGTATGTTTACTCCTAGATCTCTCTCATTTTCTGTCTCTTGAAGTTGTACTCCAGCCACCGAGTAGTCAAGCTTGGGCCTTCTTGCACTTGTACCCATTCTCATGTGTGTGTATCTAAAACATATATACATATATACACATTAAGGATGTACACAGTGAGGGCATAAGCTAAATAAAATTATACTCTTCAATTTTACATGACGTAGGGAACCTCTGTTCACTGTTTCAAGCATGCAAGTAAATACTATTAAATACATCACTCATAAACGTAGTAGTAGTAGTAGTGACAGAGAGAGAGAGAGAGAGAGAGAGAGAGAGAGAGAGAGAGAGAGAGAGAGAGAGAGGAGTCTAGCAGTCTAGAAGGAAATAAAGTAAAGCGACTTTTGGGAAGAAGAAGAAGAAGACGAAGAAGAAGAAAAGGAGGAGGAGGAGGAGGGGAAAATCCTGCAGACTCTGTATGAGTCATTCAAGGTCATGTCTGCATCAGCCCAGGAGGAGGAGGAGGGCAAAAAGGAAAATGAGTAGATAGATAGATAGATAGATAGAGAGAGAGAATTTAACAAAAAATCCTATCCTAACCTTTCCCAATCCATATTTGCTTAATTAGTGTTCTTACTTATGGTATGAAAATCTTAAGTGTGCGTGTGTGTGTATATATACGTTTTATTTTTAAATTGTGACACCAGGACGGGAAAAATAAATAAATATATAAATAAATCTACCCTTATCAGGCCTTGGCACGAAGAAAACATATAGAGAAATAAAGATGGGAAGTATTGGGACTTGTCAGATGAGAAGAGAGAATAGGACATGTGTAACGAATATCCAAGAATACTGGGTGATGATGTAGGCATATTAATATATTTTTATGTTTTATATCACAATTAGTCTTGACATAGGAGAGAACGCAGGCGGACTGAAGCAGGGGAATTAAGGCAGCGTGAGAATATTAGAACAATATTAAACTCAATATCATTGCCAGAAAAGATAATTATGATACTGCGCTACACATACATACACACACAAGAGAGAGAGAGAGAGAGAGAGAGAGAGAGAGAGAGAGAGAGAGAGAGAGAGAGAGAGAATCAATACTAAGAGTGGGCTGACACACACCGTAACTGAAAAGAACGCATGAACGCACGCACGCACATGTTGAGGATGACGTCAAACTCGCACCCCAAGAAGCTCCCACTGGAAATTTCTTTGCGACGGAGACTGGTAATACTGCGCACATTCAACCAATTCTCTCACCCTTTCAAAGGAACAGGATGTCTTAGGCTTATGGATAATGAGGGAATTTATGAGCTATTATCTCCATATGTTACAGCATCTAATATCCAATACCTTCTCTATTCAATATAAAAGTACATAATGTCCTTTGTCTTATATTTTCAACAAGAAATTTTAACGTTGAACTAGCCTAGCCTACTTCGCATATATCTATTAAATACATCATCGGCACAATCTTTTTTTCTTGGTATTTTACTTTATACAAAGTTTTCCACCTCTCTTTAGGTTTTCCCTTTTCTTTTAGTTCCTTTTTCTTCCAATATTCAGCGTTGTTTTTATATTCACATCAAATTCTAATCTCTTTTACCTATCATCTTCCTTGATACTATCTATCCATCTATAGTTTTGTTTTTCCTTTTTTTCCCTGTGCCCTTGTAACCTCCATATCTATCATTCTCATCACATTATTTTCCTCTCATCTAATTGTCACGTCAACTCTTTCTCTAATATTTGCTTTGATGATTTTCCTACTCTTGTTTCCTTAACTCCGCCAAGCCATTTTATCATTAAATTCAACAACATCCATTTTCTGTTCATTCATCCATGAATGAATAACCAATGAGAATGCATGGAAGGAGAATTTTTTTTTAATACATCCATGCATGCATACTCCATGGCTAATTTACACTATGGAGTAGACATTCATGGATTGATTTTCTTTTCATCCATCGAAGTATACATACTCTATGGCCTATTGATTTAGATCAATAGAGTATACATACATGAACGAATATTCTGTTCATCCCACCATGTATGCATACTCTATGACTGTTTTACATATAATTTCAGATCATAGAGTATGCATGCATGGATAGACTTCTCTATTCATCTATTCATGCATGTATACTCTATGCGTTATTCTAAATTAAATACTTAACAAAATCATTAAGAATCGTTCTCTTATGAAAATGTTTCTTCTCAAGAAATAATTTCCATCTTACAGATTTAGTTTTTTCCGGTGTACCAAAGAATTCCCTAATCCCCAAGTAAAGTTAAATAACCCTGTAAATTTTCACTATAGGGTAGGTCAGCTTGAGTTGGGTTAGGTTAGGTTAGGCTAGGTTGGGTTCAATTAGGTTAGGTTGAGATAATCTAGGTTAAGTTAGCTGACTTGCCTTGTAAATATGAATAATTCCAGAGTAACCTGGAGTCACTGTTACATAATCCGTTTTTCAGTTTAATTATATAATAGTCTACGGACAACCAATTATAGTTTTCATTGTTCATGGTTATCAACCATCCAAGCTCAGTTATAAAGTGCTCGGCTAACTATCAGAAACAGGTGATGGAAACATATTTCTTCCCTTATCATAAACAGAGCTCGTGCTGATTAACTCATTACGCCAGCTGAGTTAGCCAGAGTTACCACACAAGAAAAAGAAGAAACAGTAGTAGCAGACAGATTTAGTCGTAGGAGCAGTAGCAGTAGTAGAGAAAAAGGAGACGAACATGAAGTAGTAGTAATATTAGAAGTAATAAAGGACATAGAACATGATTATTCCAGCTGTCAAGCGTGCGGAAGAAAAAAAAGAAAAAGAAGATCTAGTTAATTTGAATCAATATGAGACAAAAACGGGCATGACCAGGCAAAAAAAGGATTAGCTGACCATTTACAAGAGAGAGAGAGAGAGAGAGAGAGAGAGAGAGAGAGAGAGATATGCATATATGTTAAATTCTGCATTGTAAGTTTAAAATTAACACTAAATATATTTTCAAAAATAAAACAACCTCGAATTCAATCTTAGGAGACAAGTCATAGCAACATCTTAAAGAATCAAAAAGTTTTCTTTTTCGTCCACATCTTTTCCCACAATTATGTGGGGTCGATGTTTCTGGCCAGTGTTCTCCATATGTTCCTGTCCCATACCTCATCACCCAACAAACCTTTAGACCTCAGGTCGTCAATGATGCAATCCATCCACCTACGCTTTGGTCTCCCCCTCCCTCTCCTACCCTGTCCTGTATATCCATTTCCATTACCCTCCTCCGTTTTATACAAACTATTTGGAATGTATAATAAAAAATTATTATACAATCCAAATAGTTTGTATAAAACGGAATCCATACTTCTTGTGTATTCCATTTAAGTGGATGCTGACAGAACGAAAACACTGGGGTATGATGTAGTGTATATATATATATATATATATATATATATATATATATATATATATATATATATATATATATATATATTACTCAGCATATATCCTATATATAACTAGCATAGGTCTGGACTTCTGCTGCAGTATGTATGAGACTGAGCCAACCAAAAATCAAATTCCCTTAACATGTTCTTATGACACAGTGGAGATCTTGGACTCTGGCGAAAATAAAATGTCAAAATAAACATAGAAACATGCATATCTACCAGCTCTTGAAAACTACATGTAATAAGCCATCTCTCACACATCACACAATATAATCAGAAATAATTCAACAAACTCTTAAACCTTGAAGATGTAAACGAACAACCATACCAGCTGACACAAAAGTCTTTCTTGATGCTAAACAAGCTTATAGATAATCCTAAATAAGTAAATCTGCTAAAGGGCAACTCTTATAAGATAAAAGATAGTGATATGGCTTCAACAGTCAGGAAGATCACTTAAGCCTTTTAGCCTTAATACAGAGAGAGATGGGAAAATAGGGTGAAGGAGACAAAGGTCATGGAGGAGGAAGATGCAGCAATATTTTCTCTTTCTGTCTTACAGGAGAAAAGTTACAGGTATGAGTATCTTCACTGCCTTAATTCCTGACAACAATGTTTGACAATACTTTGCAACTCCTTAGAGGTACTCCTTGGGCAGACAGGGGTTAGGAGACGAGATGACACATACAATTCATAATCCCTGCATATTATACAAACACTAATAACACTTAAAAGAAGCTCATTTGAGTATTCTACTTCCATTAACAATCACCTGTGCACATACTGAGCTCATCATGATGACCTTATTACTTCAAGCATAATCTATAAAGCTCTCTCTCATTTTGATGACTATAATATGTCATTCCTTGACGTAGCAGAAAGAAAAATTAAACAGTTAAAAACTCCTAAAGTAACAACTCATCACTGACACTAAAAGCTACAACATCAGATATATTATAGAGCTTATTCATAAAACCATAAACCAGATAAGCGTACACAACAACGAATATAATCCATCCAAAATTATTAGAGACAAAACATGGAGCCTGTGATTTTATACAATGATGCCAGAAATGTTCAGGCCGCATATTTAAAGGTTCTGGGCATTGTTTCTTACTTCTATAAATGGCTTAATTAGCTTGAATAATAGGGCACGTATACTGAGAATCATTTCATTTGTTCTTACCTTCTTCCCCGGTCGCTCCATTCGATGCTTCTTTAGAGCTGCTTTGGCGGCCTTCTTAGAATAACATCCTCCCATAGCATTATCCTGATGGCAAAATGATACAACTATAAATATATTGAATAACTTGAATATGACAAGTGTAATCACAGCAAGATTAGTGAAAACAATTAAAACAAAAGAACTAGGCAGCAAGTCTTCTATATGCGCACTCAATAATTACTCAAAATAATAATAATAATTTCTGAGAAATATTCCACATGTGTTATGGTGTCAAGGATTAATTATAGATATCCACAAAAATAAAGAAACATAAATCAAAATTATACCTAACTTAACATTTGTAATAAGAATTACTAATCTATTGTACATCTGAAAGGAGAAATGTTTCCTTTATTCATATATGTGGTCATGTCATTGGTATTCCTGAACAGAATAGATCCTTTCGAAAAAGAACTAAAATTTCTTCAGCAATGGATGGACAATACAGTCAAAATTCAGGTGGTATATGATAATTGTATCTTGAAAAAGCATAATAAATAAATAAAAAAATATTATGTGCTAAATATAGACGAAGATTATTTTATTTCTATAAAATTAAATAAAACTTTATGCAACTAACGAATTCTATCCACGTCATACAAAAACAAATTACAATTTGAAGTAATACAATATTAAGTACAGTACAATAAGACGCCTGAGAGTCAAATGTATCCAGTATGTGCATAGAAATTAAACAAGAGCACCTACAGTGTGCATAAAATGTAATCCACATTTTACACAAAGGTAGACAATAAACACTTCTAACACATGTACGATGGTATACTTATAGATATCAGGAGGTCCTCAATTTATGTCAGAGTTCTGTTCCAGAAAAGTGATGTAACCCGAATTTCAGTGTAAGTCGGAACACACCTAAATAACCACCTATGCTTATGCATTAGTAAAGTTTTTCCCTTTTCCATGCATTTTATTATCTCTAATTTCACTTCCATGGTGATGGCTTTCCGTTTCTTCAAAGCACTGCCATTAGAAGAATTTGCTTTACACTTTGGAGACATAATACAGACTAAAAATTATAACAAAGAAGCAAAATAATTTATGGGAATTATGTTGTAACCATGAGATATCGTAACTTGAGGACATTGTAAACCAAGGACCACATGTACTGTCGTTTAACAAAAAACCTTTATTTATATGGTAAAGTAATTATTTTTGTTACTTTATTCACTAATAATTAAGAATATTCTGAAAACCTGTTCAAACTCCCAACTATTTTAGCTTCTAATTATTTACCATACACAATTTTACACTTCTAATTTCACAGATATAATAAATCTAATCCTAATCATATAATTAGAATGAGTTATTGTTCTGTTCTGCTATTGCTGTAAAAACTGAAATTATGGTTACTTTACCTAACAAAATATCTAGCTGATATTCAGTACCATGTCAGTTGTCCTAATAAAGTCTGATAAACATTTTATATCATGTCAGTTGCCCTAACAATGTCTGATAAATATCCTGTACCATGTTAGTTGCCCTAACAGAGTCTGACAAATGTCTTACAAAATGTTTGAGGTTCTATTTCTTTGTTTGTTTGCCTGGTAAATAAACTAGGATCTTGTAAAGATAAGTAACCCCTATAACCCCAAGTAAAATTAAACATCCCCGTAAATTGCTTGGTTAGGTTAAGTTTGTATATATGAAGAAATCGAGAGCTCTCTGGGATTACTCTCTACAAATATCCAATGTTTACTTTCACACCCTATGTAAGAAAAACTTGTGAAATTTATTATATGAAGTTAGGGTTATGATTAGTTTTATGCACCCTTTCCATAGCCTGCCTGGATATCAGTGTTGCCACCACTTCCTGATACGTGCAGCGTGATGAATAAACACCCAAAGTCACCCTTTTAAGGCATGTTAGGCTTCAAACTTGAGATAGATTAGGTTAGATTAGTTTAAGTTAGCTTAGGCTAGTTAGATTAGGTAAATTAAGTACTCACAGCTGCCCATCAATGTCGGCTCTAAAATAAAAATTCATTTGCTAGCAAAAAAAAAAATTATCAGAGTAAATAAAAACATCAAAAACCATCAGAAAAAAATAATAATTTAGTTCAAAAATAAAGGGTGCATTAAACGAATCTTAACCAAGGTTAGTGTAGGCTTGGGTAGGTTACTGAATTAGTTCATTCACAGTGAAAGAAACAAATTCATAATTGGTATTAATGTCGATGTTGCTTACGATATTTTCAACGTATTACGTTGTCATTTCACTCAATGGACGTGTGAAAGCAAAGATTTACCAACTGTGTTTTATTGGAAACGATAAACTAAAACCAATGCCATAGGGAACAGCCAACACCCAATTATAACCGAACCTGACCCAATGTAACCAATATTTCTGCGCATGAACATGGGGTAATTGTACAAATACTCCATTTTGACGTTCTTGATGTGATCTAAGAATTGTACCCGTCATGTGCAAAAGAAAATTTAAAACAAAAATTCAGAAATATTCCAGTCTTATTGCGAATACATCCTTGAAATGAAAGACAAAAAAATTTTCGTAGGCATTGTGAAACAATCATGCGCTTATATTTCACCATATTCAACCCTTTCATAACCAAAAATACCTACTTACCAATACTCATTTAACGACTTTGAGGTGTATTCAAAGCTTTTAAGTCACTTAAATAACAATATTTGTACAATATAAGTATAGAAAACGCCATTAAAGGTACGGAAATCCGAGACTGTCTACCAAATCACTACCGAATTATTGACATTCTGAAGGCTATTGTTATTGTCGTTGTTTTTGATGGTCGTTCTTGGAGGGAAAAACTATCGTACATATGGAATAAAATTGTTTTTAAGGATTTAGATATTTTCGTTGCTGAAATATTTTGAGAATATCTTTTCTTTTAATTTTGATTCGAATTGCATGTTCTGAGAACTTAAAGTAATTCATTATCATTACTGCAAATTCGAATGCAATTATTATTGTTATCCTAACTCCAAAAAATATTGTGCATAATTTCTTTAGTTTTCTTTAGCGTCATAACTAAATTTATTTTGCTCCAGATTTCAACTAATCTTCTGGACATCTTAGCACGAGGGTTTGCCCCTCTCTTTTCATCTCTTACTTCCTTAAATTTCGTGCTTATCCCTCCAATCCTTCCCATCCTTTACCCCCTCTCACCAGTGATGACACCCTGAATAGGGCTAAGAGAGTTCACTCGATGCCGTCACTATTTTTCCCCCACCTGTCCTATCTCATCCTATGCTTATGCTTATGCTTCTGGACATTTTCATCCAAAGATATCAAAATCAGAAAACATGGAACAGTAATCTTAATATCAAATATTTATTTTTATCTAAACTCTAGACAATTATGCATAGTTATTTAACTTGCTCCACCATCAGAAATCTTATAGAATATTTAATTATTTAGCTGATACTCAACATAAATGCATTCAAATATATCAAATCGGAAACTAAAACAAGCATCTTGATATGTATATTAGGGATTATTATCGTACATCTAATCCTTCAGGATGACTGCTAATGCACTTAATCGCGCAGGTGTCTGTCTGCCTCTGAGCGCTAA
>JAXCGZ010016983.1:315000-327500 GCA_037179515.1 Halocaridina rubra
ACCTAATCAGCACGGTCCAAACACTGCTAGTGCAACATCAAGAACAAGGAAGACCAGTAACCATCAACTGGATACCCAGCCATATCAACATCCCTGGAAATGACAAGGCTGATCAACTTGCCAAGGATGCCGTCTTATGCCACAGCATACAGCAATCTATACAACCCAGTCTTCAACAATACAAATCAAAAACCAAGCAGGCACTACAGAGATCAAAGCAGGAAAACCACAGCTACTGGGTCAACAGAGGCTCCTCCTCTGCCACGTGGTACAGGGAAGCAACAAAGCTAGAGCCCCCACCGGTATCCAAATACACCCCAAGGAGTCTGGCTGTCATGATAGCTAGACTCAGGCTAGGCTACAAATGCTGCTGGGAAATCATTGAGAACCCCAGAAAAGAGTGTGCACACTGTCAAATGATAACTGATAAGGCCCTGCTGCATTATCTTTTAGAATGTCCAAAGACAAACAGCTTAAGGAACGGATTAAACATGGAACCACAACACACCAATGCGACAGTTCATGCAGCGAAAATTGTTAAGGAAATACTTGACAACATAGAAACACATCTCACCACCTTGGAAACTTTCGAACCACCAAGGTGATAAAACAAACCAAGAGGTATAACCTCTAACCTACGGGCCGTTCTTTGAACAAGGGCCCGTGCCAACACAAGGTTGGCTTTAACCTCAAACAACAACAACAAGTACTCCTTTATTTAAGGATATGTCTCCAGTTAGCTTTGGATATCCTGTGGGTAGTCTGACAAGGAGAAACTTTTTATCATCTATCACGTTTCCTCTATTTAGGATGTAGAGATGATGAATCTATAGCTGACGCTAATTTGACGCAACAGTTTAATGGCTCATTATACTGTGTACTTTGCCAAAATTAAGAATGGCCTCTCTGTAAGATTGGACTTAAGAAAGGTTTTTTGCCAGATGCTGGGAAAAGATAAGTTGAATTAGTGATGAAGATGTTAATTTTTGGGGACAGGCTTTAAGCTTATATGCATGGTTTTTGTTCGTGAATATATGGTTGGTAGTTTGAACGAGTAAATAGAATGCTAATGATGCCATTGATGAGCTTCATTGTATGCTGTTGTAAAATGAAAGTGCAGTTTTAGGATTTTCCAAATGTAATTCAGTATTCATATGTAAGAAAAAGGTCACACACTTAATTCCATTTGTAAAGAGTGGAATTATAGACTAAGAGGAGTTATAGCATTGTGTTTGATTCATGAAGTTAAAATGATGAAATTCATATATTGCTAATTATAATATTTTGGTATGGTTTGTGTCGAAAACACTCTTACAAATAGTTTATTGATTCTATTATTCATGTTGCTGTTGACTTATAGAGCTGTTCAACTTTGTGTAACCTTTGATCATTTGCTTTTTTTAGTGATTGCTTTTCAATTTCTATTAGATATTATCGCTTTTCTCTTTTGTTAGAATGATTGTTGAGAATATTTGTTTTCTTGGATATGTAAAGTGTTGTGAGTGGTATATTTTATAGTGTCAGTATAGTACTAAATAATTCCTCCCCAAACTTAGGATGACTATCTCTAATATTTTCAAAAAGAAGCAATTCTCTGTCTCTATTACCTTTTTTTTTTTTCCTCTTCCTAGGACAGCATTATATACTGTATATTCCTTTTATTTTTGTCACTATTAATCCCCATTCTGGAGGTGGACACAGAGAGGTTGGATCTGGGGAAATAAAGCTGGATGCTTTTTCTAATGTTCCATAGTGGGCTCGATCTTGATGTCTGTCATCTCTTGGTCGAGTGTTTTGATCATTGCGCCACTGCGGTAACCACTCAAAAAAAAATCACTCAATACTGAGCCTTTGTGATTAATTTTTAAGCAAAGTTAATAAAGTACTTATTTTTAGTAACTAAGGATCAGAGGATCGTGAGATAATGAGAGATATCTGTCAGAAATTTCAAATTTTAAAAATGAGCCTCAGAGTATCAGAATTTAAAGTTACCTCTCAATAAAGTAGAATATTCTTTAGACCTATATGAGTTCCCCAGAATCTCATATAGTTTTATAGGTGTGTAGTTGGATAAGCCTGCAAATAAATATTTTATTTGTACAACTTAATCCGAATAAGAGTAACTGCTATATACAGTACAGTACTGGAAATTTAATATCACATAAATATATAGTATCACTTAATATGTGTATATACACCTTGTACTGTAGTTTACTATTTACATTGCCTGAAAACGAAATCTTGGTCTTGAATACAGTATTCAGTCTGTAATATATGCAGTGGTTCATCTATACAGAAGAGAAATAAAAGTAGCAGTTCAGTACTCTCTCATTTATGAGTATTTATGAAATACAATTAGTTCTGAACTAATTTTGAATAGAATACCATTTATTGTTGTTGTAGAAAATGACACTTTTTTGAAGAATGATCACGCACATTAGTAGGTTGGCCGTGGCACCAGCCATCAGTCGACTGAAGGTATTATGGACAGAACTAGGACTGGCCTAGGCAGTTCCAGGTTAAGTCTTCCTTCAGGCCTGGTTCTTTCCTTATGCCTTCATCTACACCGAATATTTTGGGGTATCGGTTACACATCTCTTACCATTCCATTACATATATAATAATGATAATAAACCTTTATATCCATTATACAATGGGCATTCGTCAGCCGGGGCAAGCCCCACCCTCCACTGTGGTGCCCAACCACAGCAGTAACCTGCCAGTAAACAGCTTAAACTCAAGGTCTTGGACGGGAACCGATCTCTCGACCTCGTGAATGCGAAGCAGAGCATTACCACTGTACTAGCCAGAGGCATGACAAGTCACAAGACTTCCCATCTCTGTTTCTTTTTGCTCTTTTTTTTCTCATTTTGTACTATAATTATGGAAGGTCCACAGCTTATGGCCTCCAGTACCCGGAATAAAGGGGTGCTAGAAATCTCTGGGATCTTGTTGACTCCACTATTGGCTTGAGGGTAGACACTTGTTGGTAGTAATGGTTCTACCCTTAACCTTGCACCCCCTGATAGATCCGCTTCTTTCACTCTTCACTTTTCTAACATTCATGATCTGAACTCCCGTCTTTTGTCCGTGGAACAGCACTTGGGTACATCCCTCCCTAACCTCCTCCTTCTCTCTGAAACCCAGCTGTCTAGTCATGCTTCCCCTGACCCATTATAAATCTCTCACTATAACCTGTATCCTGGTTTCTGTTCCAAAGATGGAGTCTATGTCTACTGCAATACTAACACTCCTATTGCAAGACTCTTGGACCTTGAATCCCCTGACTTTGATGTTCTCTGGCTGAATATCTATCTCTCCACTACCACTATATGTCTTTGTGTCTGCTACTGGTCTCTTAACTCCATCCACTGACTTTGTGTCATTCTTTGAATATCCGTTCTCATGCCATTAGTCCTTCCTATATACTCACCCACATGCAGAAGTTCTCTATACTGTATTGAGGACTTCAGTGTACACCACAGTGAATGGCTTAAATCTTCTCACACTGATGTGGGAGGAAGTGAGGCCCATGCTTTCTCTATTAAGCACGATATGGAGCAGATTATCAAACATCGTACTTGTATTCCCAATTGCCACGAACATGCAGCTAACACTCTTGACCTATTTCTTACTTCTAATCCTTCAAACTACTCATATTCTATGCTTTCCCCCCTTGGTAAATTTAACCACTCTTTTATCTCAATCTCTTCCATTTTCGCTAACCTTCTATCCATTCTTCCTACTAAGTGCTATCTTTGGCACTTTGAGTTTACCCAGCGCGATGATTTGCGGACCTCTCTCTTAGAGTTGCCATTAAATGACTACTGCTTTCAGACCCGCAACCCTGATCAGGTAGCCCTAAAAGTTGCCGAGATCATTACCTCAGGAATGGAGGCAGTCATCCCCTCCTTTTTGAGAACTTTTTCTCCCTTAATCCTTGATTTGACCGAGCCTGCTTCATGTCTATTCTGGCCAGGGATTGGGCATACAGGTTATACCTAGCCATTCCTTCTGATTTAATTCACTCCGCTTTTATTACAGCTAGAAATCACTGCACTGCTCAGATTCAATTGTCTACAGGTTCCTTTTTAAGAAGAAAAGTTGATGACCTTAACACCTCTCCCACTGATAAATGTTTCTGGTCCATACCCAAAAACCTCTCCAAAAACTCTTGTAACTCTAGCTTTCCCCCTCTAATTCGTTCTGATGGTTCTATAGATTGCTCTCCTACTGGGAGAGCCACTCTCTTTGGCTCTTATTTTTCTGCCTAGTCTTCTTTAAGTGAGTCCAGTGCACCTGTTCCTCATACTTTACCCCTCTTTAGCCCTATGCCCTTTTTTGTTCTTTCTTCACACGGTCCATAAAGCTCTTTGCTCTCTAAAGACAAACAAGGCATCCAGAGCCAATGGTATCCCTATAAGATTCCTTAAGGAAGTTGCATATGAACTGGCTCCAATGCTTTTCCATCTTTTTTGGCTCATTCTCTCAACCAGTATATATCTTTCATTTTGGAAACATGCTTTAATTCAATCTGTTCCTAAGAAGGGTGACCGCTTTATTTCTTCCAACTATCGACCTATTGCCCTAACCTCTTCTGTCGCTAAAGTATTCAATACTTTTCTCAGTTCTCACTTCATGAAACATGTTACATCTAACTCGCTAATTTCAGATCACCAGTACGGCTTCCGCAAGGCAAGATTCACTGGTGACCTCCAGTCCTTTCAGAATAAAGTATGATCATCTTTTCTAAGGTACTATGTGGGATCCTTTGTTGTCGGCCTTAATGTCTTTAAGACTTTTGACAGAGTATGACTCAAGGCTTTGTTGCCCAAACTCGCTCATTATGGCTTTACCCCATCTCTATTTCTCTGATTTCCAGTTTTATTTCTGACCGTTTTGTATATGTGGTTGTTGATGGAGAAACATATAGCACGTTTCCTGTTACCAGACTTGTTCCACAGGGCTCTGTTCTTTCACCTACACTGTTCCTTCTCTTCATCAAAGATCTTCTTCAGTCCCCATCCTCCTCTCTTCTCCACTCCTTTGCCGATGATTCTGCCCTTCATTTTTCTTCTGCCTTCTCTTCACAACCTTCATCTGCTATTTGTAACCAGTCTTGTATTACTCTTTTGTCTACTTTCTACTCCGATTTGCAGAGGGTATCTAAGTGGGGCACCCAAAATTTAGGTTAAATTTAATCCCTCCAAGACAATTTCTGGCTATCTCTTTATCTTTTTCTCATGATAGTCCTGTTGTCTTCAAAACTAACGAAACTTACCCTCTTCACTGTATTAACATTTTAGGACTCCAGATAACCTAAAACTTTCTTGGAGGAGTCACAGAAGCCAAATTTTTAAATCTCCATCCTGAAAATTTGGGTTCTGTTTTGTTTTTGTCATTCCTTTTCCTCTTGCCCATTACTTAAAATTTATGGAGGTCTTATCTGTCCCTAATTAGAATAGTGCTCGCACATTTAAGGGGCTTCTTCTTATACTTATCTCCTTGATAGGGTTGAATCTTAGGCAGTCAAACTCATCAGTGACCCTTCTCTTACTTTTAATCTGGATTCTCTTTCTCTTTGCCGTAAGGTATCATCCCTTTTTCTTTTCTATTGCAACTACTTCCATTGATGCTGTGACAAGTTGGCGAGTAGCATCCCTCCCTCGCTCCTGAGGTCGCATAACGCTCGCCAAGCAACCTCGTCTCACAGGTACTTTGTGGAGATTTGTAGCTCGTGGATTGGTCGATGGAGCGACTGCTTCTTCCCATCCACCTCCAGAATCTGGTACTCTCTTCCTCCTTATATCTTCCCTAATTCTTATAACCTATCTTCCTTCAAAAAATGGGTATATCGTCATCTCAGAGTTCAATTCTGCCATATCTCCAGGTCCTCAATACTTTGACTATTCTTTTAGCCTGTTCTTTTTCTATTATGTAATCATTCCCTTATTTCTGTCTTGTTCTTAACCTTATACTTTTTCTTTGTCTAAATGTTTTCTTTGTGCCCGGGCCTGATGAGGGCAATTTTCTTGCCTATCCCGGTTTAAAAAAGAAAAAAAAAAAGATGGATTTTACACAGCAGTTGGATAGCTAATATTAAAATTCTTAACATAATTCTTGAGTGTTTAGCTGAAATAGTATTGATAAGCGAGGGAGGTTTTCAACACAGTGATTTTTCAAGGCATATGAATCCGACCTATCTTTGGGCTGCTAATTCTTTTTTTTATATCCTTTAATAGCTTCTAGAAGCAGAAATTTCACTGATGTAATATATGAAAAACAAGAAGTAGATAAAATCTCATCATTGGTGCAGAATGGACTGTTTAATATTTTGATGAAGGTTCTTTTAATATTTTGATGAAGGTTCTCCTTCAGAACTCCCATAGAATAGAGGTCTTCTTATACTATCATAATCATCCGTTATGGCAAAGAATAGCAATATTTGATTCATTATTCTTTTTCTCTCATTACTTACTGCCTTTGGCACTACCTATATAATCAAACAAAATAAATTTTTTGGTATTTTTATTATGTAATATTCACATCCTTGACATTTTTGGTAATATTTTTTTTTTACAAATTATCTAAAATTAATAAAAGCAAAACTCACTGGATCATGTTCACGTTATTTAAATACAATGACACATATTCACCTCGTATTCATTCATCTTCAACGAATATGTATTCACTTATTCAGACCATATTCATTTGTTTTTATTAAATACGTTATTGCATTTTCACCTCTTGCACACCTACAGTCGTTTGAATCAGTGTTAGTAAGTCATGTTCACTCACATTCATCGACTACATTGGGGGATTTATAGTTCATATTCGCTCACTTTGCTGAGAATACTTGCTCATATTCATACTATATTCATTCAACTTCGTTGAGGTTATTTGCTTATTCGTGTTAATTCACTGGAACATTTCACTTTCACATTCATTCACTTTCATCGAGTGCAGTGGCTCCATAGTCTCTTAATTTTCATTTTTATTAATCGTTGATGACTATACCGCTGTTCAATCATATCATTTTCAGTGTCATTCACTCAAACACATTACCTCATATTCACATCATGTTCAGTAACCTTCGTAGAACACATTTTTGCCATTTTCACCTCATACTCATTCACTATCTATAAGTGATTCTTATATTGACTCACTTTCATTCAGTCACATTTGACACAGTTTTGTCATTTTCACCTCATATTCATTCACCATCTTTTAAGTGCTTCTTATTCTAGCTCACTCTCATTCAGTCACATTGGAACACTGTGGCTCATATTCACTTCATTTTCTTTATCCTTTTTTTGAATATATATTGACTCATCCATTACATATTTACACTCATTGAATACACTAAGTCATAGTCAGCTCATTTTCATTCTACTTCATATGTAGCTACATAATTGCCTGCATTGTATATGTTGATATGTATTCGTGTGTATTCACATTCATCCCATATATGGCTACATATGTACGTCATAGTCACTCAACTTTTTCGAATACGTCGGGTCATGTTCACCGTCATGGCATGCATTGTTAGGTCTTCAATATTCATTCATTTTCATCATTTATGTTGCTACATACTCACTTCCACCTTATACTTCTTATTACATATTCACTTTAAAACCATTCATATTCATATCATATATTTTTACATATTCTCTGTTCCAATTCGTTGTTTACATATTCAGTTCATATTCTTTTGTCTTTCGTATGTCACTACATACTCGTCCTCTTCGAATACGTTGGTACATATTTTCTTCATTCATCATTCATCATATTTGCCATCATCAGAATATGTTAATACATATTCACTTCATGTTCATTCACATTCATCGCATATTTTGCTGCATTTTCACCTTCATTGCATGCGTTGTCACATATGCTTTTCATTCATCCTTATCGCGTGTGTCTACTTATTCACCCTCATTAAATACGTTGTTACATATTCACTTCATGTTCATTCACCTTCACTGCATATGATATTGCTTACTCACCTTCATTGAATACGTTGTTACACAGTCAATTCATTGTACGTGCACATTCATCGCTTAGATTACCACATATTCACCCTCATGGAGTACATTATTACATGTTTCATTCACATATTCCTCTTCATCGAATACGTCATTACATATTCACTATATAATAATTCACCCTTATCTCATATGTTGCTACATATTCACCTTCATTAAATATGTAGGTCCATATTCATATTCACTGAATACGTCATCACATATTCACTTCACATTCATTCACCCTCGTCTAGGACAGCTCTATTCTCTAACTTAGTTTAGCTAATTTTACTAATTCTTGTAAATTATTGCTAGTATTAATTGGAAGACTTCGATCGTTGTATTTGAACCTGCTATTGGCCTGACTAGGACACGGGTAACTACAAGCTTACGTGGTTCCTTTCCTCTAAAGAATGACAGGCGGGCACACACGTACAAACACACATACATGGTCAATATAAATTAGTTTGATATGTCTAGGACACGGGGAACTATAAGCATATTTGCCTCACATTCACAAATATAAATTAAAGCTGTATGACTTGCAAACGGGGAACTACACACACATACTTGTATAAGTATTAACTTGAATGACTAGGTAACTGGGAACTACGATTAAAGGGGGGTTTACACGGTCAAACGGTTCGTCGAACGCGGTTCGACAGACAAGTGTAAACCCCGGGGGATTTACACGGTCAAACGGTTCGTCGAACGCGGTTCGACAGACAAGAGTTGGAAGTGATGTTCGAACGTGTGAACGGGGTATTTGGTTGTCGAACACGTTCGACAAACGTGTTCGACAACCAAATACCCCGTTCACACGTTCGAACATCACTTCCAACACTTGTCTGTCGAACAGCGTTCGACGAACCGTTTGACCGTGTAAACCCCCCTTAAGATATATCTCATTCCCATGTTTTAGACAACATAGGCGAGAATTTACTTTTTTTAAAACACCGTAACTAATTTTGTTTGTCTGAGAGACGGGGAGCTATGCTCAGTGCTTAATCCCACTAAGATGATAAATGAGTATTCACAGTATTTTGTACGACTTGGAAATGGGGAAGTACATGAAAAGACAGGGGAGTAAACACACACACACGTGTGTGTGTATATAATTTTCTTTTGTCACTATATTATATATATATATATATATATATATATATATATATATATATATATATATATATATATATATATATATATATATATATATATATATATTTACACACCCTGAGGGAGAGGAGCTAGAATACTACCTCCATATTTCCCTCCGTGTCGTAAGAGTCGACGAAATGAGGTAGAGCTAGGGAACTGGGAATCCTCTCCTCTGTATTTTCTTTTCCCAAAGAGTCAGAGTATTTTACCTTGACTCAACAACTTCCCTTATAAGGGGAAAGTAGCTCGTGTATGTGTGTATATATATATATATATATATATATATATATATATATATATATATATATATATATATATATATATATATATATATATATAATCACGTCTCTATTGCATCGATTCGAATAATAATAATAGTATCGAACTATTTGGCATAGTAAATTATATTTAAAATATTTGTCATGGCAAAGCTAATATTCTTTATTGCAAGCTCTCTCTCTCTCTCTCTCTCTCTCTCTCTCTCTCTTTTCTTTTCTTTTCTTGTTTCTCTCTCTCTAATTACCCATTTGCCCGCCAAAGCCACCAGCGCCGCATCTCTGGTGGTGACCGTCTGACAGCGTAGAATTAACAGCCATGGAAACCGCCCCTGCTGCGGTTCCCGGCGGCCGCTGACCGCTTCCACGGGACTGTGCAGCGTTAGAGGCGGCTGCTGCAGCGGCTGCCACCGCTGCAGCAGCGGCTGATTCATGTTCAGAAGCGAGTAATTCCGTCATGAAGGATATGTAAGTTATAGCTAAGCGAAGAGTCTCAATGCGGGAGAGGCGCTTCTCGTAAGCAAAGGTTGGCACCTGCAAGGGAATATTAAAGTATTATTATTATTATTATTATTATTATTATTATTATTATTATTATTATTACTACTACTACTACTACCACTACTACTACTATTACTACTACTACTGCTATTACTACTACTACTAGTACTACTATTATTATTATTGTTATTATTGCTATACGTACCTATTTTACTCTTTAGATTTTATAAATTCTCTCAGATTATTATCACGTGGATGACTGAAGCAGGTTGGCTTGGGAGAGACTTGTGTTTCCATTTTATCCCCAAGGAGCTAAGAGGAGTGATCGATATGCGTCTGGGTTTATGGTGAATGTGTGTTCATTGACTCGGCCACCCCCCTTGCAGGGAGGATTGCGACCATTGTGTATAAAAAATGTATTGGATTATAGAGATCGCCTGTTCATTAAATAATTCCGTAAATGATTAGGTTAGGTTAGGTAAGTTTAGGTTTAGCTAGGCATTAACTTAACTAACCTAACAATTACGGGGTTACTTAATGTACTGGAGTCGCTAATCTTTACCTAATACATATTATTGGTGATGGAGAAAATCTAATTCCACACCCGTAATCACTGCGAATCGTAAGAGCCGACCAATAGGGATAGGGGAGCAAAGGGATCGGCAAGCCCATTCTCTTTGAAATTAAACAGAGCAGCAAGTAGAAGAGTATGGATGGTATTTTTACTTAAAGCCCTGTTGCCTCCTTTTTCAAAATGGCGTCATATTGAAGAAAAAAGGAGGGTCAAGTAAAGAAAACAGCTCCCAATACATTAAATAATCCCATATATTGTTAGGTTAGATGAGGTTAGGTTAATACCTAACTTAACCTTAAATAACCTACTAATTTACGGGGTATTTAATGGCCTTAGCGTTGTTATCTTTACATGATCCAAAAAGGATAATTATCATTATCATTTGTCTTTATGGTCATAATTACCTTTCTTCTGAGCTTATCAAAGGCTTCGTTCAGATTAAACATACGCCGACGTTCGCGTACGTTCGCTGCCCTTCGCTGAGCAATCGTCGGCACCCGGCGTCGTACCTTCTTACCCGTGGCGCCGACGCTTCCGTTACCGTATCTGCCAATGGAGAAAAATATACACTGTCTATCTATGTATCTGTAAATAGATAGATACATATAGTCGAGTACATGTACACATATATACGTGCTTACATATATCTATAGTCGAAACTAGATCTAGGTATAGAAGAACTTCGATGGCTTTGCTGATATGGCACTAGTCTGTTTATTATAATTATTATTTTTTTTATTATTATTATTATAATTATTATTATTATTGTTATTATTATTATTATTATTATTTTTATTATAATTCCTAATTTTATACCTGAAGTGGTGATACGAACCTTGGTCACAAAGAAACACATTATTCTATTATTATTATTATTATTATTATTATTATTATTATTATTATTATCATTATCATCATTGTAGTTCTTATTATTATTAATTTGTATTTAAAAAGGATATTTTAATGCACTTGAGAAATAATATGATTTCTATTTTAAACAGAAATATGCTTTTTATTTTTATCTGTCTATTTTCTATTTTAAACAGAAAAAATGCTTTTTATTTTTATCTGTATTCTGGTTCCTGTCAGTTGGCCTCGGTATTGTTTTAGTTAGATAAATAGATAGATTTTTATATTTTTCTAAGGGATCCATCTATCAGTGATCTTTATTATATATTTAATAATAAATTCTTTTTTCCTGTCATATGTTTTGTTAGTCTCTTGTTTCTGTTTTAGACAGATTTATGTATTCTGTCTCATTTGGTCAGTTATTTTCTGTTTAAGAAGAAAGTGCCTCTCTTCTCTCCTATTCCTTTCCTAATTTCTATCACTGTTTCCTTTCTAAACAGATTTCTGTCTGTTATGTTATTTGTGTCAGGGGTCTGTCAATAAGTTATTTGTTATTCTCTTGATAACTGTCTTTTTCTCCGTCTTCTATCAGTTCCTGTTTCAGTGTCTGCTTTTTTTTTTTTTTAGACAGAATTTTGTATATTGTCTCATTTCTGTTGATTTTAAGTTCAATTCATGATTTCTGTGTACAGATATTGTCTTCTGTCCCATATCTCTTAATTGTTATGCCACTTAATGATTTCTATTTTAAACAGATATCTCTTTATTTTGCTATTTCTGGTGAATATTCTGTCAATAATTTCTGATTTAAGAAGATTAGCCTTCTGTCTACTTTCTTTATTGTTTGGGCAATCATTTAATATGTCTGTAAACAGATATTACGTCTCTGTCTCATATCTGTTACTTATTCTGTCAGAGATTTGTCTGTATTAGACAGAGTTCTGTCTTCTCTCCTATTTCTGTCTAATTCTCTATCAGTCAGTGATTTAGTCCTTTGTAAGTTAAATAGAATTCTGTAATGTAGTATATTTCTAATAATTGTTCTGTCATATTGTGGTTTATGTTTTAAACAGATTTCTGTCCTTATCATTTTCTGTCAATTTTTCTAACAAAAGTGAT
>JAXCGZ010016983.1:332500-350000 GCA_037179515.1 Halocaridina rubra
CTAAGCTTAAATAGCGCGCTGAGTAAATATGGCAATGAATTTAAAAAACTGTATATATCAAATTACAGACAGCAAAGTTAGTTTTTGGGGAATTTGGCCCAATTTCTTAAACAGTGTAAACCTAGGATACCATATTGTTAGTTAGCTAGACACACAAATGGATATCATAAACGCATCTGACGCGGTTCTGTGTATGGCTAGGATCCCGCACGGGATCCTAGCCATGCACAGAACCGCGTCAGATGCGTTTATGAAATCCATTAGTATGTGTCTAGCTAGCTAACAATATGGTATCCTAGGTTTGTACTGCTTAAGAAATCGGGCCAAATTCCCCCAAAACTAACTTTGCTGTCTGTAATTTGATATATACAGTTTTTGAACTTCATTGCCATGTTTACTCAGTATGCTTTATAACTGTGCGCTATTTAAGCTCAACTATTAAATATTTAATTGTCATTATTATTACTTGTATAATAATAATGATATTTATGATAAGTGTAATAATTATTAATTTTGTGGTTACTATTATTAGTAAATATAATGTCTTGAAATCACTCCAACTATTATTTCAATTTATTTAAATCACTCAAATCAGCTTCAAATGTGCAATATACAGTACTCCATTTTAATTTTGCTTAGTTTTACTTGTCCATGTATTTGTTTATTTGTTTGATGATTATTACCACTTTTCTATATTATTCATGTCTTCATTATTATTATTTTAAGTATTATTATTATTACTATCATTATTATTATTACTGTTATAAATATAATAATAATTATGATGATGATGATTTTTATTATTATTATTATTATTATTATTATTATTATTAGTAGTAGTAGTAGTAGTAGTAGTAGTAGTATCATTATTGCTCTTATTCTTAATATTATCATCACATCCGTGATTCTCTCCAATTTTCTGTTCTGTCTCATGTCTAGTTCTGTATTACTTAATTATTTTTCTATTCGTAATTTACTTGTTAATTCTCTTTAATTGTTATTTTTACTTACATTTCTGTCTCCTTGTAAATGTACAGCAATATTTGATTTCCTAGCCCGGCACTTTGTAAATCTCTTATATATATATATATATATATATATATATATATATATATATATATATATATATATATATATATATATATATATATATATATATATATATATATATATATATATATAGAGAGAGAGAGAGAGAGAGAGAGAGAGAGAGAGAGAGAGATTTACAAAATGCTGGACTAGGAAATCAAATACTGTTGTAAACTGAAAAGGAGACAGATATGTACATTAAAATAACAAAGCAATTTACAAAGGGTGATTATTATTATTATTATTATCGTTATTGTTTTATTATTATTTCCTCATCCTAAATTCTGTTTTTATATTACTTATTTGTTTGCTTATATATTTAAATATTATTGTGTTTTTTAAGTTTTGTAACTTTACCACTGTGAAAATGGAATTAAAGAGTTTAATATTTTCTACTACTACTGCAACTACTACTACTACTACTACTACTACTACTAATAATAATAATAATAATAGTAATACTACTACTACTACTAATAATAATAATAATAATAATAATTAAAATAATAATAAAATAATGATAATAATAATAATAATAATAATAATAATAATAATAATAACAATAAAAATAATATTAACAATTGTACTAATCAGGAAAGTATAATTATTATTATTATTATTATTATTATTATTATTATTATTATTATTGTTGTTATCATTTTGTATATGTAATTTTGTGTATATATATATATATATATATATATATATATATATATATATATATATATATATATATATTCACTGTCTCTGTTTTCCGAATGGGTTCCGTATCTCTGTCTGTCTTTTCCTGTCTGTCTCCCATGAATATAGCTATTTTAATTTCCTGTTAGATTAGAGCATTGTCTGTACAGCTATAATTGTGTACACACACACACACACACACACACACACCTTTATATATGCCACCATACTGACAGGGCCACTATAGCAGACAAATATCTGACTTTCATTATGCAGCACTCTCCCCTCGGCGTTTTACATCAACACATTAAATTTTTTTTTTATTTATTTAGATAACTGTACATGGGGACATGTGCATATGGGCACTCCCAGTGATATTGCAGTTGGTAAACATTACAGTCTACTTGGTTATGTATAAATAGAATGTTAATCAAATTTGCAATTAATTTTAAATATCATAGCAAGTAATTAATAATAAGATATAGTGAAATAACTGATTGATGGCAGAAGAGCACTCTGCCATTATTATCTATCTATCCATCTACCTTGGCTGTTTCCCCCTTTAATTGGGGGGTAGTCGACATCTAAGAAAGAAAACAATAAGGGGATTACTTTGCTCTATGGGCAGTGACGAGGGAGGTAGCGACCGTTCAGATGGCACTGCTGGAGTGCCACAGCCCATCCTCCCGGCTCTTCCACAACCTGTGTCGCTTCACAACTGCCAACTCCTCCTACTGCCCCTACCACAGGGCTACCTCTGTACGATGCAGCCCCGTGGTAACAGCAGATGCCCATCAGCGCTGCGTCACAATCGCTCACCACTCATTCCTATTTCTAGCGCGCTCGCTTGCTTCCCTCACATCCATTCTCCTATCATTCAGAGCTCTCCTTACTCCATCCATCCATCCAAACCTAGGCCTCCCTCTGGCATTTCTCCCATCAACTCTCGCATTCATCACCTTTTTCAGCAGTCTTTCTTCATCCATCCTTTCCACATGGCCAAACCATCTCAGACCATTCATATCTACTCTGGTTGCAATTTCTCTCCTCACACCCGTTCTTGCTCTCACCACTTCATTCCTAACCCAATCCAGCCGAGATACACCAATCATACTCCTCAGGCATTTCATCTCAAACACGTTTAGTTTCCGTCTCTCACTTACTTTCATACCCCATAACTCTGATCCATACATCACAGTTGGCACAACCACTTTCTCATACTAAACTTTCTTAACATTCATTTCCAACCTTCTATTCTTCATCACTCCTTTCAACGCACCCAACACTTTACCTCCTTCATTCACTCTGTGACACACATCTGCTTCCACTCCACCATTTTCAGCTATAATCGAGCCCAAATACTTCAACTGATCAACTTCCTCAAGTGTCTCTCCATTCAACATAACATTCAATCCAGCACCATCCTCATTTCTTGTACACCTCATAACCTTACTCTTTCCCACATTCACTCGCAACTTCCTTCTCTCACACACCATTCCAAATTCTGACACTAACTGACACAGCTTTTCCTCTGAATCTGCCACCACCACAGTATCATCTGCAAACAGCAACTGATTCAGCTCCCACTCGTTATCATCTCCATCTACCATTCTCAAACCTCGACGACGCACTCACTCATTCACCTCTCTCACAACTCCAATATACAAATTGAACAGCCATGGTGACATCACACATATCTGTCTCAGTCCCACACTCTCTGAAAACCACTCACTCACTTCATTCCCTACCCTAACACAATCTCTACTGCCCTCATACAAACTCTTCACTGCATGCAGCAATTTACCATTAATTCCATATAAGCTCAAAACATTCCACATTGCCTCTATATCAACTCTATCATACGCTTTCTCCAGATCCAAAAATGCAAAATACACATCCTTACCCTTTGCTAAATATTTCTCACATAACTGCCTAACTATAAAAATCTGACCTATACAACCTCTACCTCTCCTAAAACCACTCTGCACTTCCGCGATCACATTTTCTGTCTTATTAATTAAGAACATAAGAATATAAGAATAGAGGACACTGCAACATGCCTACTGGCACACACGAGGCAGCTCCATTTTTTAATTGTATTTTCAGCATGTCTAACCTATTCTATTCTACTCTACTTATTTATTCTATTTTTATTTTTATGATTTTTCTAATAAGCACTAACCTATTCATACCCACCCTACCTCTGTCATATGTCTATCTAATCTACCTTTTAAGGTGTCTAAGGTATTGGCATTTACTATCATACTAGGAAGCTTGTTCCATGCATCAGCTACTCTATTACCAAACCAATTTTTACCAATTTCCCTTCTGAACCTAAATTTATCAAGCTTAAATCCATTATTACGAGTTCTGGTTTGATCATGAATTTTTAAAACTTTATTAATATCTCCCTTGTTAATCCCTTTAAACCATTTATACACTTCAATCATATCCCCCCTAACTCTTCGCCTCTCTAGAGAATGTAGATTAAGTTTTTTTAATCTGTCCTCATATGGTAGATTTCTGATATTGTGTATCATCTTGGTCATTCTTCGCTGCACTCTCTCCAAGGATTCAATTTCCATTCTATAATAGGGTGACCAGAATTGCACAGCATAATCTAAATGGGGCCTAACTAATGCAAGATAGAGCTGCAAAATAACTTTTTCCAAATAACTTTTTCCGTCCTATTGCTGACGCTTCTTGAGATGAATCCTAAAATTCTGTTTGCTTTATTTCTGACTGCTCTTGGCTTAAGACTACTACTCACAAGAACTCCCAAATCCCTTTCACACTGAGAACTCATGATTTCATGGTTATTTAGCTTATAACTAGTATTGTCTTTTATAGTACCCATTTTAACTACTTTACATTTTTCAACATTAAATTCCATTTGCCATTTGTCCGACCATTCAGATAATCTATTTAGATCTTCCTGTAAAGCATGAATGTCTTCTTTTCCATTTATAGTTCTACCTATTTTAGTGTCGTCTGCGAATTTACTTAGGTTACTACTGATATCCGAATCCAGATCATTTAGATATACGATGAATAATAGGGGACCCAGTACCGAGCCTTGTGGTACCCCGCTAGTAACCGAGCCCCACTCTGATTTCTCTCCATTTATGCAAACCCTCTGTTTTCTGTCTTTTAACCATTGTTTGATCCATCTGAGCACAGCTCCTCCTATACCATGAGCTTCCAGCTTTTTAACTAATCTTTTGTGAGGAACTCTATCAAAAGCTTTGCTAAAATCTAGATATATTGTATCATATTCTTTGCCACAATCTACTGCCTCGTAAACTTCTGAATAAAAAGACAGTAAGTTTGTAAGGCACGAAAAACCCTTAAGAAACCCGTGTTGTGAAAGTTTTATCAGTCTGTGTAATTCTAGATGTGCCCTTATTTTATTTGCAATTATGGATTCTAGAATCTTACCCACTGTTGACGTTAAACTTACCGGCCTATAATTATTCTTTTTAACACGTTCTCCTTATTTAAATATTGGTACCACATCTGCCAATTTCCACTCCATGGGTACCGATCCTAATTTTATTGAATTATTAAATAATGCAGTTAGAGGACAACTAAGCTCTTCCTTGCATTCCTTTAATATTCTAGCATATATTCCATCAGGTCCCGGAGATTTATGAGCCTTTAATTTATCTATTTCTTTTATTACCTCCTCTCTCGTAATATTTATTGAACTAAGTATATTATCGGGACTGTCTCTGTAAATGGATTCTACTTCGGGAATATTTTCCAAGTTTTCATTTGTAAATACAGATAAGAAATAATCATTTAAACATGTACACATCACTTTATCGTCATCTGTGATATGGCCATTGGCTACTTCAATTGGTCCGACTTTTTCCTTAAATTTTGTTTGATAATGTTGATAAAACCCTTTAGGATTTTCTTTAGCTTCTCCTGCTATTCTAACTTCGTATTTTCTTTTCGACTCTCTAACTATCTTTTTAACTTCCCTGTTTAACTGTATATATTGCTGCCTCACCTGCTCTTCACCTCTTTTTAGTTTCCTGTACATTCCTCTTTTAATACCTATAAGATTCTTTATTCTATTGTTCATCCATTTAGGGTCATTTTTTCTTGATCTGCAATGTTTCATGGGAATATAGTCTCTCTGACTATTCTTAAGAGTCATGACAAAATTGTTATATTCCTCATCCAAATTTATATTAACTGACGGACTGCTGTTCTTTCCTGTGAGAGAATTTAATGTATTGATCTTATCTTGTGATAATCCTTGGCATGTGGTACTCAAACTTGATTAGATAATTTAGTTTTTAAGCCCTCAAAATCTCCTGCTCTAAAGTTTGGAACAATATTCTTATTTTCCTTTATAGTTTCCTTGAAAATTATGTTAAATCTAATGGAATCATGGTCACTGTTGCCCAATTTTTCACCAACTTCTAAATTTGTAACCATATTCTCTCTATTACTAAGAACTAAATCTAGTGTATTCACCCCCCGTGTTGCTTCATGTACATGCTGAGAAAGGAAGAGGGTAAAAAGAAAAATAAGAAGGGGAAAGTAGGAGAACAAGTAGAAAATAAGAAGAAGCGATTCTGGTTTTCAAGTGAGGATGACCAGTTGGTGCTAGCACTGTCCAGGATGGGACGAGTTCACTTTCACTCCTTAAAGTGTGACTCTCTCTCTCTCTCTCTCTCTCTCTCTCTCTCTCTCTCTCTCTCTCTCTCTCTCTCTCTCTCTCTCTCTCTCTCTCTCTCTCTCTCTCTCTTTCATACTACACTGACACTAAAGTGAATAAGAAAAGAAAGCTTGGTCGAGTATAAGGGACGGGCATCCGCCAAATAATGTCTTGAGTTAACAGCATTTGCAGTGCAAATCTCACTTTATATATATATATATATATATATATATATATATATATATATATATATATATATATATATATATATATATATATATATATATATATATATAAATTAATTTCACGAGAAACATGTGAATTTTGAAAATGTGAATGATTAAGGCTACGTAAGGAAAATGAAAGAAATGTTCAGATCCTTAGTGCTTGCGAGTTTATTTATCTACCACACATCTTCAGATGTATCTAAAATTTCTTTCATTTTTCTTACGTAGCCATAACCATATATATATATATATATATATATATATATATATATATATATATATATATATATATATATATATATATATATATATATATATGGGAACCGCGGCAGCACAGTGAATAGAGCATTCGACTAGGGGGAGTTGACAGACCCTTGATTGCATTAGCTGCGGGGAGTTAGGAAGAGCGTCCGGCCTTAATTCCCCAACTCCAACCTGCCTATGTCCACTTCAGTAATGGCAAGCAACATTGTATATATATATATATATATATATATATATATATATATATATATATATATATATATATATATTATATATATATATATATATATATATATATATATATATATATATATATATGTAGTCACATTGACAACAGTCAATAGTCTTGATAATACTCATAATATTGATGATATATACCCATACTTGCACTGATGATATATACCTTAAGCCCTTTAGGTGTGTGATGCACTATTATCAGAAGTACTTTGCAACATATTTGAAAAGGCTCTGAAATCTGAAGAGATTCCCAGACGCTGAAAATTAGCGAACATTATACCTCTATTAAAAAAAAATCAGGGGAGAACTCAACCATTGGCCAATTTCACCTGCTAGCATAGGTTACAAATATATGCAGAAGCTACTTGAAGAGAGCATATTTCTGTTCAGCTGGAGTCGTTCAACTTTCTGTCAGTGAAACACCATTTCCATGGCTCTAGAGAAGGTTGATTCTACGTTAACGAACTTTTTAGAATATAATGATGAGGCAAATCTTTTCTTACCAAGGAATAGAGATCTGGACAGATTGAAGATTCTTAGATTTTCAGAAGTCAATAGATGCCTTTCTTCATGAAGACTTGTATGCTCTCTAGGCAAAGCTTGATCACTACAAAACATGTGATAAGATATGCAGAGAGCCAATGGGAACCAAAGACATTAACAGAGGACCATGCGCTTTCGTATAGTTTTGATATACATCCTCAGGGCTGCTCAATCTACAGTATATATATACTGAAGTTTTGAATTAAATCTCAGTCTCAGATCTTAACTATAATTTAAACAATGCTTACTCAAGGGTATTTTAAAATATATGAGTATGTAATTATCTAAGCTAGAAAAATGTCATATAAAAATCAACATCTCTTACTATGTGGAATTCAAAACAAATTAATTATCTATATTACAGAAATATATATATATATATATATATATATATATATATATATATATATATATATATATATATATATATATATATATATATATATATATTTTTTTTTTTTTTTTTAAGAACCGTTTAAGTGCTCTAATCTTCTATGTCAAGTGTTCCACTTTAATTTCATCGAGCTACCAATGTTCGTAAGGAATTTTGGTGTAACTGTCACTTTAAGGATTCGAACTGTGTTAGCAAGGTAATATTAAGTAATGCTCGAAAATCAGAATTAGAATGTGTATACTCAATACCATGCCAAAATTGCGATGCAGTTCACACTGGTCAGACAAGTAAAGCATTACAGGTAAGAACATACAAGATCATAGATCATACGTAAGAAGGGGGGGGGGGAGTATTCAAATGCGTTTTTTTACATATAAGTAATACAAAGCGCAAAAAAAAAGCTGGGAAAATTCGAATGTACTATACTCATGTAAAAATAAATATAATTGAATCATCAGTAATGAAACTAGTACGACATAAGTTCAACATAAGGCCAGGATTATATAGGTTACATGTTTTTATCACCTAAGAAATTAAAAATAAAATATTAAAATATGAGTAAATATAGTGTTTTATGTTTGTGCAAGGATGGTGACTGTGATTAGCTTAAATAAGAGAATTGTGTAGTGACACTGTACGAGGTACATTATTTGAAAGTTTTATTTTATTTTTACTTTAGTTACGCTTTGTGTGTGTGTGTGTGTGTTTTTTTTATCAACGTGTTGAAATTCTATTGTTAGGACTGATTAATTGACCATGTTTCATTTCATTATCAAATGACCCATTTAATTTCTAGAAAGTTCTATTTATTTTCGAGATACCGAAAATTCATTTATTTAATAACTTTATATTCGTGGTCGATAAGTGAAAATATCAGTAGTTTGTGTGTATATATATATATATATATATATATATATATATATATATATATATATATATATATATATATATATATATATATATATATATATATATATATATATATATATATATATATATATATATATAATGGCCATAATGGATTAGGTGATGTGGAGCAGGCATTCTCAAATGGGGCAATGTGGCCACACACACACACACACACACACCGCGCGCGTTCAGTGACACACGGAATTGCTCCTCTTAAATTTTAAAGTTTCGAGTTACTAAAGTGCTTAGTGGAAAACTTTACCATAATTTCCAAAAATACGAAATCGTGCAGAGTATTGTGAGTACAAAAACTAATATTTGTTGTAAGGCGAGACTGTTCATATTAAAGGAAAAAAATTGAGAACTTTTTCGTGAGAAGAGAGAGAAGCTACCGTCCAGTTTCTGCCTTGAGGGAAATCTAGAAGAGTTGCCAGACGTGGAGCCTCACACCACATTACCTAATTTTTTGTGTAAACTGGGGAAAGCTCTTGAGCCGTTTTACCTGATCCTGTGGTTCTATATATTGTTAAAAACAGTATCCTTCCCATTTATATTAACTAGTTAGTTAGTTTGATACACGAAAAAAATTGAATAATAAAAGAAAAAAAATTACCAAATACCCACCCGTCAACAGTACTGAGTTAAGTTGCCAAGTAGTACAGCAGTCCTATTTTCTTCATTTTTTTTTTTTTTTTGCTTTTCTTTTAGCTTTCTCGTTTGCTATTTTGTTATTTTGTATATATATTGAGTTAAATGTAAAGTCTAAATCCCGTGATAACATATCTTGGTTAGCAAGTCAGTATATCAGTTAGGAAGAATATATAACAGAAACAGGTGGATGCCACCTCGAACACAAATTCGAATTTTCCTTCAGGTTTGACTTTTGTTTTTCTTTTTCTTTTTATACGTAAATTACCATGGTCAAGTTTTTAAGTTAAGATGTGTGTTACCAGAAAGGAGACAAACTGAGTCACTAAATAGCACTTATATGGAGATATAAAAATTCTGTGTGAAGGTAAATTAGAAGTTTTTCTCTTTTCTTTTTTTTTTTCCTTTTTTTTCCTCTTTCTCGTCTTCTTTCTATATTCTGTGAGAGGGAGAACATAAAAATGAAGCCATCTCTGTCCCAAACCTCTCCCACCCATGGGTCGGGAGAAGGGGTAGTCATCAGAGGACTTAAACAGAGAATCAAGAAGTTAGAGGAAATGGTTACAAGCCTTGATGATAAAATTCGGAATATGGATGGAGAAATGAAAGAGAATGAAACACTCAGAGAACAAATAAGATCTTTGGAGGAAGCAAATAAAGCACAAGGGCAGGAGAGAAAGGAACTAGAAAAAAGAATAAAGAAGCTGGAAGGGGAAAAGAGTCAACTAGAATCTAGAATTTCTAATCAAGAAGATAAAAACAAACAGCTAAATGACAACCTAAAGGAATTAGATGTTAGTTCACTGCTATCTTCTGAGAGAGACGAGATTGCTGCTTGGAATGTTCAGATTAAGGAAAACATTGAACAGTTCAGAAAAGAGTTCCAGGAGCTGAATATGGAAAATGATGCCATGAAAACGTCCTTTGCTGATGCACTAAAGGGGAATGTGGCAGTAAAAGAGGCTGTAAAGGTGGTGGCACTGGAAAACATACAAACAGTTGACTATAAAGAGACAGTAATCGAAAAAATGAAAGACGTTGTGATGGAAAGGGCAAACCCACTCATCAGACAGGCACTTGATAAGGAGAAGACAGTGGTAATCTCAGGCATAAGTGAATCCCAGGAGCCAACATGGCAGGGGAGACTTGAAGAAAATAAAGCTAGGGTTGTAGACCTGATAAGAAAGCTTGGAGTAGTATGTGGTCCTGAGGATATTGTAAACATACACCAACTAGGTAAATATTCGAGGGAAGGAAAGCCGAGACCAACAAAAGTAACCTTTGAGAGAGGGGAGACATGTAGGGAAATATTGTTGAGAAAAAAAAGTCTAAAAGACCTTCAAGAATGCAAAGAAGTGTTCATTAGACGATACAGAACACAGGAAGAGATGGGAAAGATCAAAAACTTGTTGCAAGAGGCAAGAAGGTTAAATGATGAAAGAAATGAAGAAGAGAAGAAAAATTTTCGTTACGGAATACTTCCAGACAAAGGGGAGATAAAGAAGATAATGACAGAAGATCAGGGGATGGGGCCTCATTAAGATTGTTATACACAAATGCTGATGGATTAGCTGGTAAGGCAGTAGAATTAAAAGATAGGATTCACAACAGTAAGGCAGATATAGTAGCAATTACAGAGACTAAGTTGAGTGAGGACATAAACAGTGTCACAGTTTTTCCTAAGGGCTTCAGAATACTAAGGGTCGAAAGATCTGAGAGGACTGGTGGAGGGATAGCACTGCTCATAAGTGAGAGGATTCAAGTTGAAGAGATAAACTTGGCTATAGAAAGTGAGTTCAGGGAATTTCTTGTTGCTCGCATAAATACTGGGTCAGAGAGCATTATAATAACTGTTGTATACAACCCACCAAGGAACCAAAATAGGCTTGAAATTTATGAGGAAAGTCATATAGGTACGATTGAAGTCATAAACTCAGTTGTTAACATGGCGCGGGAGAAAAAATGTAGGATTTTGATTATGGGAGACTTTAATCACAAAGAGATAGATTGGATAAATCTTGACCCACACAGTGGTGAGGACTCCTTTGGGGCAAGATTCCTAGATTGCGTACAAGGGAATTTCCTACACCAACATGTAATGGAACCAACAAGAGCCAGGGGTGGGGATGAGCCATCACTACTTGATCTGGTGTTCACAGATAATGTGTTGGATATTGAAAATATTGAGTATGAACCACCAATTGGAAAGAGTGACCACTGTGTGTTGTTGATGGAGTATATCATTGAAGACATTCTTCCTGAGAGTAGAGGCACTGAGGACATGAGGAGGAACTATCAGAAAGGAGATTACATCAAAATGAATGAGCTTTTTGCAGTTATTGACTGGAGAACCTTATTTTACAACAAATCTGTACAAGAAATGTATGACATCTTTTGTGAGAAATATGGGAAGATTGTAGATTGCTGCATACCTGTCACCAAAGTAGGTGTAATTCATGCCAGAGAGAAATGGTTCGATAATGGGTGTAAAAGAGCTAAGGAGTGGAGAGACAAATGCTGGAAAAGGTATAGGAGGAGAAAAAACATAAATGCCTGGCAAACCTACAAAAGAGCAAGAAATGACTACCTAAGTAAAAGGAGAGAGGCAGAGAAAGATTATGAGAGGGACATCACCAGGAAGGCGAAAGAAAATCCCAAGCTTTTCCACAGCTTTATCAGAGGAAAACTGAAGGTAAAAGAACAGGTTTTAAGGCTAAAGAGAGCGGATGGAAGCATCACTGAGACGGACGAAGAGATCTGCAAAGAATTGAACAAGGAGTTTCAGTCAGTATTTACAGTAGAAAATACCCCACCCCCTCAGATTGCAGTGATAGAAGCTCAAGGGCCGGTATTAGAGAACATCAACCTTACAGCCACAGAGGTATGCAAAGCGCTGATGGATTTAGATGTTCATAAAGCTACAGGTCCTGATGACATATCCCCTCATGTGCTTAAAAAATGCGCAAACACAATATCAGTGGCACTAAGTATCATATTTAAGGAGTCATTGGAGTCGGGGGAGATTCCAAGATGCTGGAAACAAGCAAATGTGATACCTATCTTCAAAAAGGGAAGGAGGGATACGGCTCTGAACTATAGACCAGTTTCCTTGACCAGCATAGTTTGCAAAGTTATGGAGAAACTACTAAGGAAACATATCTCTCTTCACTTGGAATCCTTCAACTTTTTGTCAGTGAGGCAACATGGCTTCAGAGAAGGAAGATCAACAGTAACAAACTTATTAGAATTTTATGATGAGGTAAGCCAAATCTTACAGGAAAGAGAGGGCTGGGCAGATTGCATATTCCTAGACTTCCAGAAAGCGTTTGACACTGTTCCACATGGGAGACTTATTAGGAAGCTGCAATCAATGGCTAGAATAGGTGGAAATGTCTTGGAATGGATAAAAACTTACTTAGAAGGAAGGGAACAGAGGGTTAGAGTAAGACACTCAGTGTCTGAATGGAGAAGAGTTAGTAGTGGAGTTCCACAGGGTTCAGTGTTAGGGCCACTTTTGTTCCTTGTATATGTAAATGACCTACCAGAGTCTGTAAATTCATTCATGAATATGTTTGCAGATGATGCAAAGATTGTGAAGAAAGTAAAAAACGAGAACAATGGTAGAGAACTTCAGGAGGATCTAAATAATCTGCATGAGTGGTCAGAAAAGTGGCTAATGAAATTCAATACCTCAAAATGTAAGGTAATGAGAATGGGTACAAGTGCAAGAAGGCCCAAGCTTGACTACTCGGTGGCTGGAGTACAACTTCAGGAGACAGAAAATGAGAGAGATCTAGGAGTAAACATATTGGCAGATTTGTCTCCAGAAATACATATAAATGGCGTAGTAAGGGCAGCATATGCATTCTTATCAAATGTAAGGGTAGCCTTCAGGCACATGGACAAGGAAATGTTCAGAAATATTTATGTAACCTATGTGAGGCCAAAACTCGAATATGCAGCCCCCTTTTGGAATCCGCACTTGAAAAAGCACATAGCTAAGCTTGAAAAAGTTCAAAGACATGCCACGAAACTGGTGCCAGAAATACGCAATCTCGGTTATGATGAGAGGCTGAGGGAATTAGACTTGCCATCACTCGAAGCTAGAAGAGTAAGGGGGGATATGGTGACAGTCTTTAAATTCCTTCACGGTTATGATAGAGTGGATAGGGATCGATATTTCGATATGGCTGGCTCTAGAACTAGAGGTCATAGTTTGAAGCTTCGGAAGAAAACTTGTTTGCAGGATGTAAGGAAATACTTTTTCAGTGTAAGAGTAGTTGATAATTGGAATTCGCTAAGCGAGGAGGTAGTTAATGCTACCTCAATCCATAGTTTTAAGGACAGGTATGATAAGTATCACTAAGTCTAAAAATGGAACCGATCAGGAGACGGGAAGATACGAGCTTTGGGCTCTTTCCCGTAAACACAATTAGGTAATCACAATTAGGTAATCACACACACACACACACACACACACACACACACACACATATATATATTGCTATGCTACAACTGAAGATCTTTTGGACTGAAATAGGGCTGTTCTGGATAGCACTGTGGTAAATCTTCCTTAAGTCACTGTTCTTTTCTTATACATCTACACTCAAATTAAAATAAAATTATTGACATATTAGGCAATTACATCAAATGGAGCTTGTTAGCAAGCTAACAAGTCCGCCCCACAACTATAAAATAAATAAATAAATAAATATTTGTACTCACAGCAAGCAGTAATGACAATGAAAATTACAATAATATTAACAATCCTAATAATGATACGCAATATGACGATTGGTCATTTCACTGACTATCTTAACTCAGTTATAGCAAATATACTGAGAAAATAGATAAACTATACTCTAATGTCAAACTTAGAAAAAAATGTCATAATTCGTTTAATCATATTGTTATAAAATAACACACCATCTCTGCAATGTCACGGACTGAGGTTAGTAAGGGCGTACACTCAGGGTAACGATTACATCTGCCAAAACAAGTCCTTCGTAAGAAGGCAACCGTCCTAGCCCTTAGTAGAAAAAGGGAGTTCGTGACGTAAATCCTATTCCATTCTCTGCAATGTCAATAATACTATCACACCTGGACTCGTTTAGACCTGATTCTTCTGGGGGGTCTTCGTTACACATCTTTACTGTCTCTTCACACTTGAGAAGTAACAACACTCTTCATCTCTATTTTTCTTTATTTCTTTTTCATTTTATTCATGCCCAGGCCCGATGAGGGCAATTCTCCTTGCCCGTCCCGGTGTCACATCTCTTAAAAAGAAATCAAAGGTTTATTCTAGAAAATAGGATTGCATCTGCTGTTTGTTATATGATTCTTACCTTAATAATAATAATGATAATAATAATAATAATAATAATATTATTATTATTATTATTATTATTATTATTATTATTTTTATTATTATTATTATTATTATTATTATTATTAATATTATTATTATTATTATTATTATTATTATTATAATTATTATTATTATTATTATTATTATTATTATTATTATTATTATTATTATCATCATCAAAATAATAATAATAATAATAATAATAATAATAATAATAATAATAATAATAATAATAATAATATTTTTCAAGTATTACACCATATCACTTTCAAAGAGAGGGTGGTTACGACTGTAACAAAAGAAACTAGGATGCTCTCTGTTGCTGTCCGTGCATTGTAATGATAAATAACTCAAGGAAACAATGTACAAAATTATATAAGTGTAGATAATGCAGTGTAAAAATAACTAACCCAGAAAACCTTTAGGAATTTGAGAAACACTTTGTAAGGTTAAATAATCCCAGAAAACACATTGGAGCTAAATTATACTTGACAATACCTTGTAAATAACAATGGAAAGTAGGTTTTAATGTTAGATATAACTTCATATATAGAAGTAATACTATATTCAGTTAAAAAAAAAAACACACTAAATGTAAAGGGTAAATAACAGGAAAAGACCATTTTCATTTATTTTTCTTAAATTCAATGAAAATCCCGGATTTTTCATTACAAGCTGAAAGTTATTAGTACATTGTCTTTTAGTCCTTATTGTCTCACATTCCACAAATATACGTACGGAGAGAGCAAGAGATTTTAGTCAGTGCTTCCGTGGACGTTCGCGGGTGAAATGGAGGAATTTCTTCATATTTCATCAGTTATTATACACATTTTTACTCTCCATATAGATTGTTTATTCTCCAGTGCATAAACAACCTAGATGAAGGATAACCAATAACCATCTGGTATGATATGGAGACTAATCTCCTGGTCACTACCTTATGTTGGACGGTTCACTCAGTGATTTTTCATTTATAAGTGTGACACTGGGACAGGCAAGAAAATTTCCCTTAACAGACCCGGGCACCAAGAAGAAGTTTAAGGACAATACATTAATAAGATAATGATATGCAACAGGAGACGGACAAGCTGAAAGAATAGTCGAAGTAATGAAGATCTAGAGATGTGGCAGGATGAGGCCCTAAGATGACGATAGATCCGCATTTTGAAGGAAGATAGGTCATAAGAATTAGGATAGAGATTTGGAGGAAGAAAGTTCCAAAGTCTGGAGGTGGATGGAAAGAGGCAGCCGCTGCACGACCTATCTGTGAGCTACAAATCTCCACACACTACCTGTGAGACGAGGCCACTTGGCGAGTGTTACACGGCCTCGGCAGCAGGGGAGGGATGCAAGGTACCAACTCATCAGATCAGAGATGGATGTAGTAAAGACAGAAAATAGAAAGGGATGATACTTTGTAGCAAAGCAAAAAAGAATTAAGATAAGAAGGAAAAGAAGGTTCATTGATGAGACTGACTGCTTTAGAGTCAACCCTATCAAGGATATAAGTATAAGAAGAAGCATTCCAGATCTACGAACTGTATTCTAAGCAGGAACGGATAGGGCCATCATAGATTTTAAGTAACTGAAAAATAGAAGAGTAATGATGAAAACGTAACAGAACCCCCAACTTTTTGGATGCGGATTTAAAAATTTGAATTATGTGACTCCCCCCCCCCCAAGACAAGTCAGAGGTTATCTGGATTCCTATGTTAATAGAAGTAAGAGAGTAAATTTCATTAGTTTCGAAGAGAATAGGGCTATCAGGAGGAGGAAAAGTTAAGGAGATAGCCAGAAGCTGTGTCTTTGAGGCATTAAATTTAACAAAATTTTGGGTTCCCCACTCAGATACTTTCTGTAAATTGGAGTTGAGAGTTGAAGAAAGAGTGATAGGAGACTAATTACTAGTAGCATATGAGGTTTGTGAAGAAAAGGCAGAGGGAAAATGAAAGGTAGAATCGTCGGCAAAAGCGCGGAGAAAAGGAGAGGATGGAGACTACTTTAGGAGATCGTTGATGAAGAGAAGGAAAAGAGTAGATGAAAGAAGAGAGCCCTTCGGAACACCACTGGTAACTGGGAATGAGCTAGATGTTGCGCCGTCAACAACCACATATATAAAACTGTTAGGGAGAAAGCTGGGAATCAGTGAACAGAGAGAAAAGGTAAAGCCATAAGCAGGGAATTTGGCCAACAGAGCCTTGTGCCACACTCTGTCGAAAAATTATACAGGATTGTCTTGCGGAATACATAACAGCTCAGTAGACTTATAAAGATTTTTTTTTTTTACCGGAGATATCTAATATTGCCCACATCGGGCCTTGGGATGAAGAAACATAAAGATAATGTGAACAGAAATGGAGGTGTTATGACTTATCAGATAAAAATGAATAATAAGAGAAATGTAACGAATATGCAAGAATATTCTGTGTAGATATAGGCATGGAAATGATCCGTAACTGAGGGAAGAC
>JAXCGZ010016983.1:355000-370000 GCA_037179515.1 Halocaridina rubra
AGGTTAGCAAAGGCATGCACTCAGGGTAATGATTACATTGCCAAAACAAGTCTCTCTCTCTCTCTCTCTCTCTCTCTCTCTCTCTCTCTCTCTCTCTCTCTCTCTCTCTCTCTCTCTCTCCTTGATATGTATGGCTATGAAGCCCCAGTGGTGTTTCTATTGCTCATCTAATTAATGCATGTATATATATATATATATATATATATATATATATATATATATATATATATATATATATATATATATATATATATGTATGTGTGTGTATGTATATATATATATATATATATATATATATATATATATATATATATATATATATATATGTATATATATGTATATATGTGTATATATGTATATATGTATATATATGTATATTTACCTACTTATTATTCTAACCTGAAAATTGTTATTCTATATCTGCTTCAAATTGTCTGCAGTAGTACCGTTGGAAAGTGAAATGTAACTTAAATGATAGCACTCAACAAGGGCTATTGAAAATATTGTCACAATGATTACTCTTCAAGTACTCTTCAATTATTACACTATATTTTATTATTAATTACTTGCTATGATATTTAAAATTAATTGAAAATTCTATTAGTATGTTATTTATACATAACCAAATAGATTGTAATGTTTATCAACTGCAATATGACTGGGAGTGCCCATGTGCACATGTCCCCATGTACAGTTATCTGAATAAATATAAAAAAAAAAGTCCTTCGCAAGAAGGCAACCGTCTTAGCCCTTGGTAGAAAATGGAGTCCGTGACGTAAAACCGGAACTTGATAACTACCTGATTGTCATATTTGCCCTTATCGATTATCCAAGTTCCTAAAGACGACTTGCGTACTAGATGAATTTGCTAAGTTGACATGGGCTACCATGCTATTTACACCTCCTCATTCTCAGGTGGCGCTGGCGAAAAGAAAATGTATAAGACACAATGAGGAGTTGAACTTGGATTTTTTTTTGCTGGTGGTGTTCTTTTCATAATTTTATTATTAGAAGACCTTTTACATCGAGAGAGAGGAGAGAGAGAGAGAGAGAGAGAGAGAGAGAGAGAGAGAGAGAGAGAGAGAGAGAGAGAGAGAGAGAGAGAGAGAGAGAGAGAGAGAGAGAGGAATCAGGTATTTTTTCGCTTTTTCATGACGAGAATATGGAAGGAACAGGTAGTAATGTTTGGTGTTTCAAAGTTCCAGCCGATTCAGCAGGCTTCGTGACTACACCAGATGAAATTACTGGGCATTTGTGGAACACACACACGAAAAAAGTTACCATATAATCAGTCCGAAAGTTCTACGCTTAAGAAAAAAATGCGTTGTTAGTTCCCCTGATTGAAACATCTTTTTTAAAAATATATTCTTATTTATAAATTTGGTGCTAAAAAGGTCTCCTTATTACAGAGTTTCTCACTGAAAATCTGCACCCCCCCCATGGAGGTTACATTGTTGGTGTAAGAAAGCACTGCTATAGCCAGTGGCATTTCTATTGCTCATCTAATTAGTTATGTATATATAAGTATATCCATGCATATATATAAGTACATGTGCATGCATATATATGTATATGTACATGTACCTACTTATTACTCTAACCTGAAAATTGTTATTCTATATCTGCTCCAAATTGTCTGAAGTGGTTCTGTGGTAACGTGGAGATTTAACTTAAATGATAGCACTCAACAAGGGCTATTGGAAATTGTTGTTACAAAAATACACAATAATTAACAGCAGTTACCGTGTCATGAATACTGCTACCCTCTCTTTCATATTGCCAAATACCTGTGGCAAAAGGAACTATGAGAGAGAGAGAGAGAGAGAGAGAGAGAGAGAGAGAGAGAGAGAGAGAGAGAGAGAGAGAGAGAGAGAGAGAGAGAGAGAGTAACCAAACTTGAGAGAGAGAAACTCATTAGCCAAACTTGAGAGAGAGAGAGATAGAGAGAGAGAGTGAGAGAGAGAGAGAGAGAGAGAGAGAGAGAGAGAGAGAGAGAGAGAGAGATAAGGAATTGTAGTTCTAATCATTTTGTGTATGTGCCAAAACAAAGTAAGGAAACAATCAAACAGACATGTAAATAAAAAAAAATATTGTAAAAATACTCGCGCAAGTAAATTACGAAAAATGGCATGACAAAAAATATCTTGCTAATAGTCGATGACTTTAAAAGGAAAAAAAAAAGATGATTGAAAAGATGGCTAGTAATAAATCATTTTGCGCTCTCCATCTATTGTATAGAATGACACGAAAAGGAGAGAAAATAAACATCAATTGGCTCTCTCTCTCTCTCTCTCTCTCTCTCTCTCTCTCTCTCTCTCTCTCTCTCTCTCTCTCTCTCTCTCTCTCTCTCTCTCTCTCTTGCAGGTTATCGGCATCTTAGTGGATACTGCTATTACATCTCACTCCCAAAGGAGAGAGTAGTGGTGTACCTCTGGTGGGAAGTTTTTGGTAGCTCAGTGAGTGTGCTCCATTAATATTTAGTCATTGCTAGAACAGTGCTTTTATATTGTGTGTGTGTGTGTGTGTGTGTGTGTGTGTGTGTGTGTGTGTGTGTGTGTGTGTGTGGCTCACGTTGAGATAGACATGAGTCTCCTAGTCTGAGAAAAAATATATTTGTCTGCCGGTAAAAAAAAAAATAATAGGAATTTACTGATATATATATATATATATATATATATATATATATATATATATATATATATTATATATATATATATATATATATATATATATATATATATATATATATATATATATAATTATATATATATAATTATATATATATATATATATATATATATATATATATATATATATATATATATATATATATATATATATATATATATATATATGTGTGTGTGTGTGTGTGTGTGTGTGGATTCGGTTTTACGTCTCGAACTCCCTTTTCTACCAAGGGCTAGGACGGTTGCCTTCTTGCGAAGGACTTGTTTTGGCAAATGTAATCGTTACCCTGAGTGTATGCCCTTACTAACCTCAGTCCGTGACGGGACGCGAACCCTCGACCTGCCGACACAGAGTCGCGGACGCTACCATTTAGCCACGGAGACTACGATTTTTATTTATTTACCTATCTATTTAATTTCACTGATTTCATGACTGATTTCCCGAGTGCTAAATTCTCAGTCTTTCAAAATCAGCCTTGGAAATCTTTTTTTTTATTATTTTTATTTATTGTTATTTATTTTTCATTTATTTATGTTATTTTACCTCAAAGGCTTTTCAAAAGCCTTCAAACAATAAAAATGCTACATTAAGATCAGTCAGTATGTCAAGGGAAATCACTTTGATAATAATAATGATGATGATGATGATTCAGCAATTATATAGCGAACTATTGTAAACCACGCGCGAATGCTACTGTGGATACAAGTAATATGCGGGATTTTAATAAATCTTTTTATTTTTTTGATAGTATTGTCATTCAGTATTTTTGTAAATTTTATTATGGTGTTCATATGCTGCTGCCGCGTTTCAACGAGGTTTTCTGCTATTCTTAATAAGAATATCAGTATACTGCTATTCCTTAGTAACTCTTGCTTATATAGCTAAAAATTAATTTCGGCAAAAAGGAAGAGTTTAAAAATGGAGTTTCTAATATTATTTTACTATTTTGCACTGTTTTACTCTTATATTTCAGTGGAATATTCACTTCAGGGGGTGATTTCATGTTTTCTGTTATATTTATAATATATATTGACATTTTGAAAAATAGTAGTCACCGTGGCTCAAGCGGTAGCGTTCGCGACTCTAAGGCGTCAGGTCGAGGGTTCGCGCCCCGTCACGGTCTGAGGTTAGCAAGGGCATGCACTCAGAGTAACGATGACATCTGCCAAAACAAGTCCTTCGCAAGAAGGCAACCGTCCTAGTCCTTGGTAGAAAAGGGAGTCCGTGACGTAAAACCGGAACATTGACATTTTGAAAAATAATGTCACCATAATAGGCTGTTTACATTTAGTTGAGGAAATAAAGACTGAGTAGAAAGTTTTCTTTCTTTTCGCGTAATGGGGGGGGGGGGGGTCTTCATAAGCTTTCTAGTCTTTTTGAAAGAATTTCAACAGAAAAGTTTATATCCTATTATTATTATTATTATTATTTTTTTTTTTATAAAGCAAGAACAACAGAGTGTGGGTGTTTTAATGGATTTCTGGTGTTTTTAGAAGAATATATCAACATAATGGAATGTATTATTAATGTTTCATGTTATTTATAGAAGGAATATCAGCATAATCACGTGTTTTAAAAGGTTTTATCTTGTTTTTCTTCGGAAGAAATATCTAATTAATTGAGTATTTCAGTGAGTTTTTTTTGTGTGTTTTATACAAGGAATGTTAAACTGGTGGGCTATGTTAATAAGTTTTTTGTTACAATAAAATGTTAGTTTTTAGCAGTATTTTGCTAATGTTTTACTTATATTTAGATTACATATTAGCTAGATAAAGTCTTACATATATTCCTGTACATTGAAAATGAGTACAGACCCTCTGGAATGTAGTGCTAATTTTTGTTATGTTATATATCTTATCTCAGTTATAATACATATTTATAACACACACACACACACACACACACACACACACACACACACACACACACACACACACACACACACACACACACACACACACACACACACACACACACACACACACAAAACTTATATTTGTTGTAAGACGAGACTGTTCATATTAAAGGAAAAAAATTGAGAACTTTTTCGTGAAGAAGAGAGAGAAGCTGCCGTCCAGTTCTACCTTGAGGGAAATCTAGAAGAGTTGCCAGAAGTGGAGCCATCACATCACATTACCTAATTTTTTGTGCAAACTGGGGAAAGCTCTTAAGCCGTTTACCTGATCCTGTGGTTCTATATATTGTTAAAATCAGTATCCTTCCCATTTATGTTAACTAGTTAGTTAGTTTGATACACGAAAAAATTGAATAATAAAAGAAAAAAAAATTACCAAATACCCACCTGTCAACAGTACTGAGTTAAGTTGCCAAGTAGTACAGCAGTCTTATTTTCTTCATTTTTTTTGCTTTTCTTTTAGCTTTCTCTTTTACTATTTTGTTATTTTGTATATATATTGAGTTAAATGTAAAGTCTAATCCCGTGATAACATATCTTGGTTAGCAAGTCAGTTTATCAGTTAGGAAGAATATATAACAGAAACAGGTGGGTGCCACCTCAAACACAAATTCGAATTTTCCTTCAGGTTTGACTTTTGTTTTACTTTTTCTTTTTATACTTAAATTACCATGGTCAAGTTTTTAAGTTAAGATGTGTGTTACCAGAAAGGAGACAAACTGAGTCACTAAATAGCACTTATATGGAGATATAAAAATTCTGTGTGAAGCTAAATTAGAAGTTTTTCTCTTCTCTTTTTTTTTCCTCTTTCTCGTCTTCTTTCTATATTCTGTGAGAGGGAGAACATAAAAATGAAGCCATCTCTGTCCCAAACCTCTCCCACCCATGGGTCGGGAGAAGGGGTAGTCATCAGAGGACTTAAACAGAGAATCAAGAAGTTAGAGGAAATGGTTATAAGCCTTGATGATAAAATTCGGAATATGGATGGAGAAATGAAAGAGAATGAAACACTCAGAGAACAAATAAGATCTTTGGAGGAAGCAAATAAAGCACAAGGGCAGGAGAGAAAGGAACTAGAAAAAAGAATAAAGAAGCTGGAAGGGGAAAAGAGTCAACTAGAATCTAGAATTTCTAAACAAGAAGATAAAAACAAACAGCTGAATGACAACCTAAAGGAATTAGATGTTAGTTCACTGCTCTCTTCTGAGAGAGACGAGATTGCTGCTTGGAATGTTCAGATTAAGGAAAACATTGAACAGTTCAGAAAAGAGTTCCAGGAGCTGAATATGGAAAATGATGCCATGAAAACGTCCTTTGCTGATGCACAAAGGGAAATGTGGCAGTAAAAGAGGCTGTAAAGGTGGTGGCACTGGAAAACATACAAACAGTTGACTATAAAGAGACAGTAATCGAAAAAATGAAAGACGTTGTGATGGAAAGGGCAAACCCACTCATCAGACAGGCACTTGATAAGGAGAAGACAGTGGTAATCTCAGGCATAAGTGAATCCCAGGAGCCAACATGGCAGAGGAGACTTGAAGAAAATAAAGCTAACGTTGTAGACCTGATAAGAAAGCTTGGAGTAGTATGTGGTCCTGAGGATATTGTAAACATACACCAACTAGGTAAATATTCGAGGGAAGGAAAGCCGAGACCAACAAAAGTAACCTTTGAGAGAGGGCAAACATGTAGGGAAATATTGTTGAGAAAAAAAAGTCTAATAGACCTTCAAGAATGCAAAGAAGTGTTCATTAGACGATACAGAACACAGGAAGAGATGGGAAAGATCAAAAACTTGTTGCAAGAGGCAAGAAGGTTAAATGATGAAAGAAATGAAGAAGAGAAGAAAAATTTTCGTTACAGAATACTTCCAGACAAAGGGGAGATAAAGAAGATAATGACAGAAGATCAGGGGATGGGGCCTCATTAAGATTGTTATACACAAATGCTGATGGATTAGCTGGTAAGGCAGTAGAACTAAAAGATAGGATTCACAACAGTAAGGCAGATATAGTAGAAATTACAGAGACTAAGTTGAGTGAGGACATAAACAGTGTCACAGCTTTTCCTAAGGGCTTCAGAATACTAAGGGTCGAAAGATCTGAGAGGACTGGTGGAGGGATAGCACTGCTCATAAGTGAGAGGATTCAAGTTGAAGAAATAAACTTGGCTATAGAAAGTGAGTTCAAGGAATTTCTTGTTGCTCGCATAAATACTGGGTCAGAGAGCATTATAATAACTGTTGTATACAACCCACCAAGGAACCAAAATAGGCTTGAAATTTATGAGGAAAGTCATATAGGTACTATTGAAGTCATAAACTCAGTTGTTAACATGGCACGGGAGAAAAAATGTAGGATTTTGATTATGGGAGACTTTAATCATAAAGAGATAGATTGGATAAATCTTGACCCACACAGTGGTGAGGACTCATTTGGGGCAAGATTCCTAGATTGCGTACAAGGGAATTTCCTACACCAACATGTAATGGAACCAACAAGAGCCAGGGGTGGGGATGAGCCATCACTACTTGATCTAGTGTTCACAGATAATGTGTTGGATATTGAAAATATTGAGTATGAACCACCAATTGGAAAGAGTGACCACTGTGTGTTGTTGATGGAGTATATCATTGAAGACATTCTTCCTGAGAGTAGAGGCACTGAGGACATGAGGAGGAACTATCCGAAAGGAGATTACATCAAAATGAATGAGCTTTTTGCAGTTATTGACTGGAGAACCTTATTTTACAACAAATCTGTACAAGAAATGTATGACATCTTTTGTGAGAAATATGGGAAGATAGTAGATTGCTGCATACCTGTCACCAAAGTAGGTGTAATTCATGCCAGAGAGAAATGGTTCGATAATGGGTGTAAAAGAGCTAAGGAGTGGAGAGACAAATGCTGGAAAAGGTATAGGAGGAGAAAAAACATAAATGCCTGGCAAACCTACAAAAGAGCAAGAAATGACTACCTAAGTAAAAGGAGAGAGGCAGAGAGAGATTATGAGAGGGACATCACCAGGAAGGCTAAAGAAAATCCCAAGCTTTTCCACAGCTTTATCAGAGGAAAACTGAAGGTAAAAGAACAGGTTTTAAGGCTAAAGAGAGCGGATGGAAGCATCACTGAGACGGACGAAGAGATCTGCAAAGAATTGAACAAGGAGTTTCAGTCAGTATTTACAGTAGAAAATACCCCACCCCCTCAGATTGCAGTGATAGAAGCTCAAGGGCAGGTATTAGAGAACATCAACCTTACAGCCACAGAGGTATGCAAAGCGCTGATGGATTTAGATGTTCATAAAGCTACAGGTCCTGATGACATATCCCCTCATGTGCTTAAAAAATGCGCAAACACAATATCAGTGGCACTAAGTATCATATTTAAGGAGTCACTGGAGTCGGGGGAGATTCCAAGATGCTGGAAACAAGCAAATGTGATACCTATCTTCAAAAAGGGAAGGAGGGATACGGCCCTGAACTATAGACCAGTTTCCTTGACCAGCATAGTTTGCAAAGTTATGGAGAAACTACTAAGGAAACATATCTCTCTTCACTTGGAATCCTTCAACTTTTTGTCAGTGAGGCAACATGGCTTCAGAGAAGGAAGATCAACAGTAACAAACTTATTAGAATTTTATGATGAGGTAAGCCAAATCTTACAGGAAAGAGAGGGCTGGGCAGATTGCATATTCCTAGACTTCCAGAAAGCATTTGACACTGTTCCACATGGGAGACTTATTAGGAAGCTGCAATCAATGGCTAGAATAGGTGGAAATGTCTTGGAATGGATAAAAACTTACTTAGAAGGAAGGGAACAGAGGGTTAGAGTAAGACACTCAGTGTCTGAATGGAGAAGAGTTAGTAGTGGAGTTCCACAGGGTTCAGTTTTAGGGCCACTTTTGTTCCTTGTATATGTAAATGACCTACCAGAGTCTGTAAATTCATTCATGAATATGTTTGCAGATGATGCAAAGATTGTGAAGAAAGTAAAAAACGAGAACAATGGTAGAGAACTTCAGGAGGATCTAAATAATCTGCATTAGTGGTCAGAAAAGTGGCTAATGAAATTCAATACCTCAAAATGTAAGGTAATGAGAATGGGTACAAGTGCAAGAAGGCCCAAGCTTGACTACTCGGTGGCTGGAGTACAACTTCAAGAGACAGAAAATGAGAGAGATCTAGGAGTAAACATACTGGCAGATTTGTCTCCAGAAATACATATAAATGGCGTAGTAAGGGCAGCATATGCATTCTTATCAAATGTAAGGGTAGCCTTCAGGCACATGGACAAGGAAATGTTCAGAAATATTTATGTAACCTATGTGAGGCCAAAACTCGAATATGCAGCCCCCTTTTGGAATCCGCACTTGAAAAAGCACATAGCTAAGCTTGAAAAAGTTCAAAGACATGCCACGAAACTGGTGCCAGAAATACGCAATCTCGGTTATGATGAGAGGCTGAGGGAATTAGACTTGCCATCACTCGAAGCTAGAAGAGTAAGGGGGGGATATGGTGACAGTCTTTAAATTCCTTCATGGTTATGATAGAGTGGATAGGGATCGATATTTCGATATGGCTGGCTCTAGAACTAGAGGTCATAGTTTGAAGGTTCGTAAGAAAACTTGTTTGCAGGATGTAAGGAAATACTTTTTCAGTGTAAGAGTAGTTGATAATTGGAATTCGCTAAGCGAGGAGGTAGTTAATGCTATCTCAATGCATAGTTTTAAGGACAGGTACGATAAGTTTCACTAAGTCTAAAAATGGAACCGATCAGGAGACGGGAAGATACGAGCCTTGGGCTCTTTCCCGTAAACACAATTAGGTAATCACACACACACACACACACACACACACACACACACACACACACACGCACACACATACACACACACTTCCGAACCATCATCCTTTTCCATTACTTATTTGTTTTCATCATTATCAGAGTATATTTATATGCCAGACGATGGATGCTTGTGGCCTAAGACAGCTTGCATACCAAACCTTCAGTAAAGTTTTGTCAAGAAAAAAATTATGTCTGGCGAAGAGATCTATTGCCTTTTTAAGACACTCCCACGTCTGTACACTTATATATATATATATATATATATATATATATATATATATATATATATATATATATATATATATTTGTTTATTTATTCATTCATTCATTTATTTATAAGTTCATTATAGGGAAGCCTTATGTATATGTCTTTCGTTGTTTTTTTCCTAAGAAACTGTCAGCATATTGTAACATATTGTTATTGAGGTATTTTCTGATGTTGAAGTGAAGAAATATTGTTATACGATATGTTTTGATATGTTTAAAAGTAATGTCAACACGATTTGCTATGATACATGCAATCCTGTTGTTTAAAGAGGAATGCCAACATACTGCGGTGATTAAATCATTGTATTTTTGTAATATTTTTGGATATAATCATCATGGTTTAGTTTAATTAAGGTTCCTAATCATTTTGTATAATTTTAATGCACTGTTTCGCTGTTGTAATTACACTTGTATTATTATATTGGGATGTTTTGATTAATATTTTTTACATCTTTAAGGCCACTTTCACACCAAAGTGGCGCATCGTACGTGGCTTGCACGTGGCACGCCAGTTGAAAACGAACATCCGGAAATATATGAAATCTTTCACACAGAAGTGGCGTAACATGTGCCTCGTGCGCACGTGGCACATAGGACATGTCAAGTCACTTGTGTGAAAAGTTTCATATATTTCCGGATGTTCGTTTTCAACTGGCGTGCCACATGGCATGCCACGTGCGACGTGCCACTTTGATATGAACGCTGCCTAACAGACACATCAAAATCATATGGTTTGAATAGTCATATCATATCATACTGTCATTAGTGAAGTGACATTAGGTAAATATTTACTTTCGCACCCCAACGAGTTGATATTTGATATTATAATTTTCTTGTATTTGATTGTTTGCACTAGGCAAGAGAGTTAAAGCTGTTTACTGGGGAGGTTACTGCTGTGGCTGGGCACCACAGTGGGGGGTTTGGGCCTGTGCCGGCTGGCGACCGCCCTATGGGTCTTCCATGACCCGTTTCACCCATCCATTGGTGGGGAATCTAAAAAAAAAAAAGATTCCTTGCAACTGTTTTGCATATAATATTAGGTTAGATTTGGTTTGATTTAGTTAGTTAATTCTAGATAGGAAACGAGGTGTGATTACATATTATGTCAACTGACAACTCATTTCCATTTAATATTTTTATATCCAAATTTGATATAATCATGATAGGGGTTTACTTAGTGTTTGTGATTTTTATATGGCATGTCAGCATATATATTATATCATCATCTATCATTGTTTTTTCTGTTATATATAAATGGAATAATAATAGAAAGCAATATTTGCTGATTTTTTTTTTCATTCCTGGGACAGGAACATATGGAGAACACTGCCAGAAACATCGACTCCACATAAAAATGGGAAAAGATGTAGACGAAGAAAAAGAAGAGGTTATTTTCATTAAGAATATCAACACATTGCGGCTTTTTAATAAGTGTTTTTTTTTGTGTGTGTTATTATCCCAAAGAATATCGCTTTAATGCTCTGTTTCTCTTTGACAAAAGAATGAAATTGCCTTTCATGGATATGCAGCAAACCTCTCTCTCTCTCTGATGGATAATGGCAGCAATTAGTGAATTGGTGTCAGTGATAACAAATTAGGAGTCAACGATAATTATTTTGAACAATTGAAATGAAACGCTCTCTCTCTCTCTCTCTCTCTCTCTCTCTCTCTCTCTCTCTCTCTCTCTCTCTCTCTCTCTCTCTCTCTCTCTCTCTCTCTCTCTCTCTCTCTCTCTCTCTATCTATCTATCTATCTTGCAGATTATTGGTATCTTAGCGGATACTGTTTCTATATCATTAAATATTTCTAGACTTCAACTCCTAAAGGAGAGAGTAGTGGTGTCCCTCATGTAGTAACTAGTGAATTAAGAAAGGATACCCTTCTTAACGCCCCACGGTGGACTCGGTCGCGGGTCTGTCAACTCCAGTGTCGAATATCCGAACCACTACGAGACTGCTGTCCCCAATAATAATAATAATAATAATAATAATAATGTAGTCTCCGTGGCAAAATGGTAGCGTCTGCGACTCTGAAGCGGCAGGTCGAGGGTTCGCGCCCCGTCATGGACTGAGGTTAGTAAGGGCATACACTCAGGGTAACTATTACATCTGCCAAAACAAGTCCTTCGTGAGAAGGCAATCGTCCTAGCCCTTAGTTGAAAAGAGAGTTCGTGACGTAAAGCCAAATCCATCCAATAATAATAATAATAATAATGATGATGATGATGACGACGATGACAACAACGACGAGGGTGATCACGATGATGATGATATTATTATTATTATTATTATTATTATTATTATTATTATTATTATTATTATTATTATTATTATTATCATCGCTGTTGTCGTTGTTGATGATGATAATGATGATGATGATAATTTTACTGTTGTTATTAGTGCAAGAAATCAAGTGGGACATAATATGAAAATAGATTGATTCTATTCGTATATCTATTACTTCTATTTTTGTCATTACTGTCAAGTGATAATTTAGATGGCTTATTTTTCGACTGTCGCAATACCAAGGTTATTTTGGTTTTGTATTACGTTAATTTCGTGAGTAATTGCTAATTGTCATTTCCAAAAGTCTCTCTCTCTCTCTCTCTCTCTCTCTCTCTCTCTCTCTCTCTCTCTCTCTCTCTCTCTCTCTCTCTCTCTCTCTCTCTCTCTCTCTCTCTCTATATATATATATATATATATATATATATATATATATATATATATATATATATATATATATATATATATGAATAATTTTTTACCCCGACCGGGACTTGAACCTAGGACTTATAATTACTAAGTCAAGGGGCTACCAACTACACCACAGAATGTTAAAAGGAATCTGACCTTATAGCTTATATCTGCTTTTATGTGGTTATTTAGTTATTGTTGGTCTTGAATGAGATTGGAAGTTGAATGAAATGCGAAAATGAAGCCACGAGTGAGGTTGGGGAATCTGTAATATGAACACTGTGGCATTCAGATAGAATGCGTTCATTCCTAAGTATAGCAGATATAAGCTATAAGGTCTGATTTCTTTTAACCTTCTGTGGTGTAGTTGGTAGCGCCTTGACTTAGTAATCATAAGTCCTAGGTTCAAGTCCCGGTTGGGGTAAAAAATTATTCATGTTTCCACATATGTAATGTGCTTATTTGGTTATTGTTGGTCCCGCATGAGATTGGGAGTTGAATTAAATGCGAAAATGAAGCCACGATTGAGGTTGGGGAATCTGTAATATGAAACATAGTGGCATTCAGATAGAATGCGTTCATCTCCTAAGTATAGCAGATATAAGCTATAAGGTTTGATTCCTTTTAACCTTCTGTGGTGTAGTTGGGTAACGCCTTGACTTAGTAATACAAGTCCTAGGTTTAAGTCTCGGTCGGGGGTAATAGAAATTATTCATGTTTCCACATATGTAATGTGTTTATTTGGTTATATATATATATATATATATATATATATATATATATATATATATATATATATATATATATATATATATATATATATATTTCTGTCTCAGCAAAAATGTTGTAATAGTAATAATCATGATAATAATAATAATAATAATAATAATAATAGTAATAATAATAATAATAATAATAATAATAATAATAATAATAATAATAATAATAATAATAATAATAATACTTGGTTTGAATGCATTTCGGACGGGCTCCCAGACGTGAGGGCCCGCATTGCAATGTACACTGTCACACACACACACACACACACACACACACACGAGAGAGAGAGAGAGAGAGAGAGAGAGAGAGAGAGAGAGAGAGAGAGAGAGAGAGAGAGAGAGAGAGAGAGAGAGAGAGAGAGAGAGAGCACAATGTATTACTTCAAAACCCAATTATAAGTGTTGTCAGCTGTCATCAGTTTCTGTGTGATTTAAGACACACATTGTCACTGAGATTTTGTATTTGAAATTGAAGTCAAGAGGATTACCTCTTTATTGCATGATTGCTGCGAGTCGCGTTATTATCTCCTCTATTGACACCTGAGTGCATATAGAGATGCTGTTTCATATAGAATTCCGCTCGAAGTTTTCTGTTTAGATGATAAAAGAATCACCCTTTTGAAATGTTTTCTCTTTAGGTGAGAATTTCTTTTTTCAATGATTTCTTTAACAAAACAAACCATTTTTAAATGCTTTCTTTTACTGTAATAAAAAAAAAACACACTTTTTTATTTTATTTATTTTTTTCATTTTGATAAAAGTAAATTTTTTTTCAATGTTTTTTGTAAATATAGTAAAATATCAGAACGTGTTGAATTTTTTATTCTATAATTTTTAAAAAATTAAAGTTTTTGAGAAATTTTCTTTTAAAATGCTAAATATGATTTATTTTTTAATTATTTCCTCTAAATATGAATATAAATGCCTAGATTTTTTAAAAGTTATTTCTTATGATGAAAAAAGAAGACAAAGCGTTCACAATATTTATCAATATATTTGACCTTTATAACTCTCTCTCTCTCTCTCTCTCTCTCTCTCTCTCTCTCTCTCTCTCTCTCTCTCTCTCTCTCTCTCTCTCTCTCTCTATATATATATATATATATATATATATATATATATATATATATATATATATATATATATATATATATGTGTGTGTGTGTGTGTGTGTGTGTGTGTGTGTGTGTGTGTGTGTGTGTGTGTGTGTGTGTGTGTGTGAGAGAGAGAGAGAGAGAGAGAGAGAGAGAGAGAGAGAGAGAGGAGAGAGAGAGAGAGAGAGAGAGAGACACACAGACGCGCACATAAGCCACGGTTTCTCGTCCACTGTATTCTATTAAACTTAATATTTATTAATATTTTGAACGTTAAAGCCATCCTTTTATGGATACCTCAAAAAATTTTAATTCCCCGAGCATTCATATAAGCATGCTTCATTTATTGCAATATATATATATATATATATATATATATATATATATATATATATATATATATATATATATATATATATCATGAATAGTAATTACAAGAAAGAAGAAAGAGCTTTGAAAGATATCGTATGAAGATATGCTAGAGTGTTGATCCTGAAAGAAAAGTTGAATTACACCTCCATTAAAAAAAAAAAAAATGCTAACCGATATTTAAAGAAACTGCTAAATTTCTTCCGAAAGCTCTCTCTCCCTCCGTAAAAGTCACGTTGTTTACCTGTATAGATGCCCCCCCCCATGAAGATTTCAGTCTTCGATCTTTATATACTGGAATGACAACGACTATTTTCACCTAAAGATTGACCCGTTATGTACAAAAAGGTG
>JAXCGZ010016983.1:375000-397500 GCA_037179515.1 Halocaridina rubra
TATATATAGATAGATAGATAGATAGATAGTTAGAGAGAGAGAGAGAGAGAGAGAGAGAGAGAGAGAGAGAGAGAGAGAGAATGTTTACTGATGTCTTCTCAGATAATTTTGCATGGAAAGCCAGTTCATAATTTAGCTTATTTCGTAATCTTTATATTTACTATGTAGTATTTATGACTTTTCGCTTCTTTTTCCACAAGTCTGTGTATATATATATATATATATATATATATATATATATATATATATATATATATATATATATATATATATATATATATATATATATATACAAACCTACAACATATTTCTCCACGTAAAATAAAAAATCTCACAAACCATATTTACATCTGTGGAAAAAGAAGTCTGTAGAAAAACGAGGGACCACGCAGTATATAAATATAACATATCTTTTACCAAAAGTAGGCTATTAAATCTATTTTTACGTAAATATATATAACTACCTCGTTCTATTTAGAGACCCATTTCTATGCTGTTGTAGAGAAAAGTGTGCATGCGCCAAAGATATTTTTTTTCTTACAAAGCTATGTACTAAGTCTTGCAGATGTTTGCTTTCATGGAAAACAATGAAAATGATCACGAATTGCATAGCTGCTTTAACAGTTGGAATGTTTACTCGTGCCTCCACGTCTTCGAGGTAGTCATTTAATATTTGGCTCTACTTGTAAAGAGATGCCATTAGCAGTGACCTTGCTGGCTATATCGGTCTTACATCCCCATCTCTTAAGCATGCAAAGTTAGGTCATAATACAAAAAATGTATTTCAGTTACTTACGAATCCAGGTAAAAATAGCGCAGACAAAAGCCTGATTTCTTAAACAGTTTAAACCTAGGATACCATATTGTTAGTTAGCTAGACACACAAAATGGACTTCATGAACGCATCTGACGCGGTTCTGTGTATGGCTATGATTCCATGTGGGATCCTAGCCATACACAGAACCGCGTCAGATGCATTTATGAAATCCATTTGTGTGTCTAGCTAACTACCAATATGGTATCCTAGATTTACACTGTTTAAGAAATCGGGCCAAAGTCACAAGAAAAGTCTTACGTAACCTAACCTAAACTAACCTCCCTAAGCTAACCTAACCTTTTTTTAATGTGACTTTATTACCGGCCATGTCACCTACACGAAATGAGGCTTAAAAAAAAATGCAATTAGTAATGGTCCATCTATTGCAATGGGTCATACTTTCCATTCTTCCAATCTCATAAACTTAGGTCATCCTTAAAGGATAAAAACATCACGGAAAGGTACAACAAATATTGATCACAGTCGTCCATTCATATGAATGTAGCCATACTTATGGAAAAATAATAGTCGAATAACTCCATTAATAGGTAAGAGTAGTATTCGTTATCCGTCTAATGGACATAAAATAAAATTAACATGTAGAAAATGTTACAGTAATCATATACCTGTTTTCAATCATAATAATAATGAACGCATATGGTTTCTGCATGTACAGTATATGTATGAACTGTGTTCCTTGATATGAGCTCTCTCTCTGCTGGCTAGTACAGTGGTAACGCGCTGGCTTCGCATTCACGAGGTCGAAAGATCGGTCCCCGTCCAAGATCGAGAGTTTAAGCTGTTTACTGGCAGGAACTGCTGTGGTTGGACATCACAGTGGGGGGTTGGGGCTTGCCCTGGCTGACGAATACCCATTGTAATGAAATGGAAATAAAGTTTATTATTATTATTATTATTATTATTATTACTCTCTCTCTCTCTCTCCTCTCTCCTCTCTCTCTCTCTCTCTCTCTCTCTCTCTCTCTCTCTCTCTCTCTCTCTCATCGATGACCTTAAGGAACTGTCATCAAAAGTCGTCCTATGGTTTAGAGTTCAACGGATATTAATCCAAAACAAGTATTTTTTTCTTTTTACCTTGGCCTGAAAAGTCTGAAGAGGCCAAAAATAATGACACAGAATTAGAAAGAAGAAAGAAAATAAATTTTTTTTTGAAAGAATATATTGGAATGTAGAAAGCTCTCTCTCTCTCTCTCTCTCTCTCTCTCTCTCTCTCTCTCTCTCTCTCTCTCTCTCTCTCTCTCTCTCTCTCTCTCTCTCTCTCTCTCTCTCTCTCTCTCATGTATGTATGTTTTATGTGTTAATAGGAACTATCTTTTTATTATAAGGGTGGACACAGACAAAGTCTGACTGAGGGATGCCCTCCTTAAACCGCGGTGGGCTCGATTGCGGGTCTGACAACTTCCGGGTGGAGTTCTAAGCACTCGGCTACTTATGTCCCCATATATATATATATATATATATATATATATATATATATATATATATATATATATATATATATATATATATATATATATATATATATATATATATATATATATATATATATATATATATATATATATATATAAAGCATAGTGCTAAAGCTAGTTTTCTAATAACACACTCATCTACTGCTACTACATTTTTTTCTTAACTATAAAATATCCTTATCCACAATGGTCTATCTATATATCTCTCTATTTATCTAATCTGTTTTTTGTCTCTCTGTGCGTCTCTCTGTCTGTATTTATCTATTTATCTATCTGTCTATGTATCTATCTATGAGAGAGAGAGAGAGAGAGAGAGAGAGAGAGAGAGAGAGAGAGAGAGAGAGAGAGAGAGGCCAAAGGTCGTAAGCAGAGCAATGTTGACGGATACACTAAGTACTATATAACACTGCGGCCACCCTTCCCCTGCCTCCCATCCATTCCTCATAATCTCCTCCCTCCCCGTATGAACCCTGTTTTACGAATATAAATTACACCTACATGGCTTTTTTTTATGCACTGTACCTTGTGGCTTGTGGTTGAATAATGATCGGAGATTCTCTCTCTCTCTCTCTCTCTCTCTCTCTCTCTCTCTCTCTCTCTCTCTCTCTCTCTCTCTCTCTCTCTCTCTGGCTATGTCTGCGTTTGTTGACATTTTTTTTCCTGTATATTTCTTCGAGTTATTGCACTGTGTTGAAACACCCATACGTACACACGCAAACAAGGGCGCAATTATATATATATATATATATATATATATATATATATATATATATATATATATATATATATATATATATATATATATGAAAAGCCTTCTCTCATTACTACTACTACGACTATTATTCTTACTCAAACCCAGAGATTTGTTAGTTAAAAAGGCTTTTCATTTTATGTGTCCTAATCTTCTCATTACCTATCAACGGTAAGTTTACCTATCACTCATATAAATTTATGCCTGCATGCTGTTATTTATGAAGTAAAGGGTTGTTTGTTAACAGTACAGGGAGGGTTTATACAGTAAACATAAAAATAAATGTAAAATACCTATGTACATATAGGGTGATCCTACTTTGTGGAAATTCACCTATCGCGGTCGGTCCTGGAACCTAACCCCCGAGATAAACGAGGGATCACTGTACATAAGAATATTACACTAATTTTACTGGTCTTAACATAAGTTGTGATAACCTCAGGATCCTATATTACTGAATTTGTCATTCAGTTTTTTGTTTGTTCATTCTGTCAGTCGCGTTTGATACTTGTCATTTTGTTACATTATTTTAAAGTGACCAAACTATTATTATTTAGTTTTTTTTTTAATCATAGTGGCAGACAGTTTATTTATTATTTAGATTGTCTGTCAGTTTTTTCTATATTTCTCCTCAGTACATTCAGAAACTCAATAGATATGGTCCCTAGTTCAACAGTTCGAGGAATTGCTCTTTGAATATTCTTGCCTGTATTTAAGGTCTTTTCCTACCATCCATCCGTAGTTTAGTGGTTGCAGCACTTGGGTTCCACTCATGATGTCTTGAGTTCGACTCCTAAAGCTTTGCTCTCATGCAGCTTCTCTTTGCCAGGGAATATGGGACTTTAAATGAGAGTATTGTCTCTCGGGTGGTAACTCCTGTTAACTTAGCAGGCTCATTGAGTACATCATGTATATTTCTTAACTTCACGGAGCTACGTGAATGCCTCGTTTTAAAGCGTTGTGTAGAGCCCTTGGATAAAGAGATGGTGTTGACGATTTTGTGGCTTGATTCATGTGCTGATGGAAAGCGTTCCTCTTTACCCTGGCTCGGAAATGGTTTTGTCAGAGGCAATAATTAGGTTAGGTTTGTCACTCCTGGCTAGTGTGACTAAATTCTTTCAACTGTACTGACTTAATACAGTTGGAAAGGACGTGTGCATTAATTTGACAGTCGTTCTTCCAGCCGTCATAAATGCATCATAGTGCTAAGCTGTTTTACTATTAATTCACTTATCTACTACAACTACAACAACAACAACAACTACTACTACTACTACTACTACTACTACTACTACTACTACTACTACTACATATACCACATTTTACTTTACTGGAGATTTTCCCATACATAATGGATCTTTGTTTTCTAAGGATATAGTGTCGCTATTGGATGTGCTTTGTGACACATGTATTGGAATCTGGAAACCACAATGTCGTGGATATTTTCCTCACCATCGTACCGTGTAAAATATATTAAAGAAAGTTAGATACATGAATAGAAGAATAATTAACAGAAACAAATATTATAAATAAATCAAGAATGAAGTATCCTTACAATTGCCTATCTTAATTGATGACAGCATTGCTCTTCTTGTTCTTCTTCTTCTTTGATGTTCTCCCTTGAGGGTGAGCGGACCTTCCCTTGTGGCCCGCAGGTGGGGCAAGATTTTGTTGATTGTAGGTGGTATTCGCTCTTGTGGGCGAATGGGCTTTCCTATTTGGTGCGGAGGTGGGGTGAAATCTTGTTATTGTTGGTGGTATTAACTCTTGAGGGTGATCGGACTTTCCTATTTTGGCCCGCAGGTGAAGTCAGCATTTCCCTCGTGCTCCGAACCGGCATTGTGAAGGTTATTCCTCCAGAGTGGTTGGGATACTGTACATCAGCAGTGGTTGATTTGTGGAGGGTATTCCCCAATTTATTACAGAATTATATATAAATTCTCCATTTTTCATACTGCTTTGAATTTGAAATGTAATTCCACGTTTTAACTCCAAGCATTTTCCTTACGTGGAATTTGCCTTCAGTCCTTCTTTATTTTATCTGATTCACGAAATGGATTCCCTGCTGCTTTTGCTTGGTAGGTTATTGTATACACCTGCTGCTGCTGATTCAGCAGGATGTTTCTTCTGCTGTATACTGACAGTACTGTATGAAGCTGCTGCACGATCCTGCAGCTGCTGTGCACTTCTATATCTTTCTTCAGTAAGACGCGTATGTGACTGCTGCATGATGCTTCTTTTTGTTTTTTGTTGCTATTACTGTTGCAGCTGTATGCTGCAGCAATTGCTTCTGGATGCTGCTTTAGCTATGTGATGCTGTTTTTGCTGAATGCTGCTGCTGCTACTGATTATGTTGAATGCTAATTTTGAGCATACGGCTGCTGCTGCCTAAAGTTGTTGTTGCATGATGCTGCATATTGCTGTATACCACATTATTGCTGCCGCTGCTGTTGCCTCTGCTGCTGTTGGCGCTGCTTCTGTTGTTGTTGTTGCCGCTGCTGCTGTATGCTTCATCTGCTGCATGTTGAATCTGCTGTATAATGCTGTTGTTTTACACTGCTGCATCCATACCTACCTACCTACCTACCTACCTACCTACCTACCTACCTACCTACCTACCTACCTACCTACCTACCTACATACATACATACATACATACATACATACATACATACATACATACAGACAGACAGACAGTATGTATGTATGTATGTATGTATGTATGTATGTATGTATGTATGTATGTATGTATGTATGTATGTATGTATGTATGTATGTATGTATGTATGTATGTATGTATACAGTATGCATACATACCTACCTACCTACCTACATACATACATACTTACCTCCATCCATCCGTGCATACATACATACATACATACATACATACATTTTTCTTAATATGTAAATGACACGACTAGGAAGGTTTTAAGGAACTGGTTCCTGAACGTCACTTGCGCGCACGTAGATTTCATGGGATGCCTAATTTGGCTGTTTTCAGAGGTGCCCATAGGCTCCTAATATATGTTTTCCCGTCGTGGTTTTTTTTTTTTTAATATGTTCCTTGAGAGTACAGTTGTATGTATGTGAGGGTAATTGTAGCTTAAATATCTTGCCAGTAGTAGGTTGGCCCATGGAACCAGTCGCCCGTTGCGATACTACAGCTGAAGGATTTTTAAATTTGAATAGGACTGTCCAGGACAGTTCGATGTTAAGTCTTCCTTCAGTTACGGTTATTTGTTATGCCTACATCAACACTGAATATTCTTGGATATTCATTACACACCTCTTATTATCCCTTCACATCTGACAAGTCATTACACTCTTCATCTCTGTTACTTTTTACTTAATGTATTCTTCGAGCCCAGGCTCGATGGGGGCTGTTTTGTTTTATATTATTTTTTGGCCCGTCCTGGTGTCATAATCATAAAAAAAACAAACATAGGAATTTGTACTGACAGGAAGAAGGGAAGCACGAACAATGCAGAGAGAAATAGTTCTTTTATATTTAATTTAAAAAATTAGTAGTAGTAGTAGTAGTAGTAGTAGTAGTAGTAGTATTAAGAGGAGGAAAGTAGGTGTTCATGAGGATGTCTACTATGTTTCACACAGAACCTTAAAGGGGGATTTACACGGTCAAATGGTTCGTCGAACGCGGTTCGACAGACAAGTGTTTGAAGTGATGTTCGAACGTGTGAACGGGGTATTTGGTTCGTTTTCGAACTCGTAAACGTGTTCGACAACCAAATACCCCAATCACACGTTCGAACATCACTTCAAACATTTGTCTATCGAACCGCGTTCGACGAACCGTTTGACCGTGTAAACCCCACTTAAAAAGTAAAGAGCCATACTGGCAGCCTACTCGGATTAGGATGATGAAGTAGTTCCTTCAATATATACGAGTGTATAATAAGAGGTAGAAGTAGTATATAAGAGAAGCAAACTTAAGGAAAAGTCATGTTATTATCATTATTATTATTATTATTATTATTATTATTATTATTATTATTATTATTATTATTATTATTATTATTATTATTATTATCATTATTATTATTATTATTATTATTATTATTATTATTATTATTATTATTATTATTATTATTATTATTATTATCTTCATTGATAGTGTTAGAAGTAGTAGTAGTAGTCGTAGTAGCAGTAGTTGTAGTGATACTGATTCTATGATAAAGATGTGAAACTCATCGCATTAATAGCTGTAGCGTATAAGGAAGGAAGAGAGACTAGGGGAAAAACAGATATTGCAATTAAGGTTGTTGTTGTTGTTGTCCTCCTCCTCCTCCTCCTCCTCCTCCTCCTCCTCCTCCTCCTCCTCCTCCTCCTCCTCCTCCTCCTCCCTCCAAGGCTATCGTGAGACAACAGATAACAATAATTATAAGCTCTTAAGAGAGGCCGCAACTATTATGCTTTGGCTCAAGGTAAATGTAGTACTCCGTTTTGCAAACCAGTTTATTTCATGTCGTTGAATATTCTATTTGCGTTCTCAAAATAAACCTTTTCTGCATTTTATTTCAGGAAAATAGAGAACTTTTTTTTTTTTTTTTTTTTTTTTTTTTTTTTTTTTAAGCCGCTAGCGTCATCCTTGATAACTGATTTGTAGACGTTTATAAATAGCTTCTATTATCTCTTCTTGTAGTAAAAAGATGAACGTTTCAGCATCTGTAATATTAAGACATCTGTGGGGCCCCATGGCAGAAGATCCTAATCTGCTTTCACTGTGGATAACCCAAGTAATGTTGTGAGGGGAGGATGACAGGGCCATTGCGTTGATCCCTTTTTTCCTCAAGGATCTAAGAAGAGATGGGGGTGAATCAGCTTCCTGGTTAATGAGTGCTCTTTGACTTGGCCATCCCTCTTTACAGTGGGAATTACTGCTATTTCATATGTCTCTACCTAGAAATATTTCAGCAGCTGGTATCATCTCATCTTTTGGTAAAACCTGATGTCTTTAGCAGCTGCTATCATGTTTTACATGAACAAAACTTATGCATATTTAGCAGCTGGTGTTATCATTTAATATAAAAAAATTAGTATTTTAATAACTGATGTATTTCATTTAAAAAAAAAATTGCATTTACGAAGTGTGTACCCATTTAATGGCTGTCTCAGATTTTATTATTGGAATAATCTGTGCGGTTTACAGGTGTGGCATTGTGTATTATTGAATTAAACTACAATTTGGCTTTAACAGCTGGTATCATCTTATATGTTAACAGAATTCAGCTTATTTTAAAAGAACATGTCATATTTTATTTAAGCAATAGATATACAAGTAAGCAGCTGGTATCGTCTTTTTATATTAGCAAAAAACATACGTTCTAGCAGCTGGTATTCATGTTTTATCTTGGGTGATATCTGTATTTTTTTTTCATCAGCTGGTAACGTCTTTCAGCAAAAATATACGATTATAGTAGCTGGTTTCATCAGTATTTCAGGATATTTTTGGAAGAATTTGAATGATTTTTATGTTATAATTAGCATTATCACTTAATTTGTGTAATTAGGTTAGCACATGTAAATCTCAAATTTTAAACATTGATGATTTTCCCTATGTCGCTCTCGCTTATTTATTTATTTATTTATTTATTTAATAATTAATTCATTTATTTGCTTTTTTCTTCTTCTTCTATTATTTAAATAAACTATATGGGGACGGGAATCTTTACACTTACCGAACCCCGAGCTTTTGATGCTACCGTTCCACCAACGACCTCTGACATCTATTTCTTTTATCTGCTAGTCCAGCTGACGAAGAGAAGCAGTACAAGTCACTGCGAGAATTCGAACTTGGCACTTCCTAGGTGGGAACTAGGCACTCAGCCCACCGAGTCGTGGAAGGAGGATTAATTCTATTATTATTATTATTATTATTATTATTATTATTATTATTATTATTATTATTATTATTGTTATTATTATTATTTTTATAATAATAATAATAATAATAATAATAATAATTATTATTATTATTATTATTATTATTATTATTATTGTTATTATTATTATTTTTATAATAATAATAATAATAATAATTATTATTATTATTATTATTATTATTATTATTATTATTATTATTATTATTATTATTATTATTTTCTGTTTTTTTATAGCTGCAACGACAGAAGAGAATGTTACAACAACAACAACTGCAGCGACATCACCCGTGACAATTACTACAACATCGTCAACACCAACGACTTCATCGCCATCCCCGTCATCTAGCGTGTTACTGTATACCACTTTGTCATGGGGTGGCATGCGAGGGAACGTCACGTTTTCCTGGGGTGGTCCAGGGACCAATGTGAGCATCGAGTTGTCTATGGACATCGCTGGTACCAGCCTCCAGCCGGAACCCGAAGAATTTGACTGGGCCGTCCACGAATGGCCCGTTCGCTACGACACCGATCGCCGCTGCGGGGGATCGGAACTCGGCAGCAAGTAAGTGTCTCTCTCGTTATTCTAACGTAGAAATACGTTAATAATTAGATTAATTATCAGTAGTAGGTTGGCTCATGGCACCAGCCGCTCGTTGCGATACTACAGCTGAAGGTTTTTTTGAACTTAAATAGGTCTGTCCAGGACAGTTCGATGTTAAGTCTTCCTTCAGTTACGGTTCTTTTTCTGTCTACAGCTACACTGAATATTCTTGGATATTCATCACACATCTTTTATTATCCCTTCACATCTGACAAGTCATTACACTCTCCATCTCTGTTTCTCTTTACTTTATGTATTTTTCGTGCCCAGGCCCGATTAGGGTTGTTTTATTTTATTATTTTTTGGCCCGTCCTGGTGTAAAAAAAAAAAATAAAATAGACGGAAAAGAGTCCAGCCACCGGAGGGGAATTCAGCGACCGGGGGTGTAACCCAGCTTAACTCTGTGTCGATCCCTATCCCGGATCATTGAAGAGGGTTTGTGTTAGGAAGAGTATCCGGAAGAAAAGCAAATTATCAAAACAAACACCATTTTTCAAGGGGTTAGTTAGAAACAGCGACCCATACAAACCGTGAAAATCTACCAATAAAAAATTACAAACAGATAGATAAATAGACGGATAGGTAAATAGATGATAGGTAGGTAAACTGATATATAAATAGACTGATACAGAGGTAAGTAGGTTGGCCCATGGCAACAACCGCCCGTTGTGATACTACATCTGAAGGGTCTTGTGGACTTAGATAAGTCTGTCCTGAACAGTTCTCTTTTTGTGCCTACATCAACACCAAATATTCTTGGATATTCGTTACATATTTCTTATTATCCCTTCGCATCTGACAAGTCACAACATTCCCCATCTTTATATCTCATTATGTTTTCTTCGTGCCCAGGCCTGATGAGGGTAGATATTTTTTTTTTTTTTGCCTGTCCTGGTGTCACAGTCATTAAAAAAAAGTAGATAGATGATAGGTAGGTGAATTGATAAATAAATAGACTGGTACAGAGGTAAGCTGATAGTGAGAAAAATAAATCCTGTTATAATGGGAGCTAGCCTGAATAACTCGGTTGGCGTCAGGGAGGGTATTCGACTGTAAAACTGAGCCGAAACTGACATTAGTCAACAGCGACCCCATTTGAACATGGAATAAAGAGATAATTTAGATGACGCTGATAGATAGATAAATGGATGAATTTATAATAAGTTGCTGTGAATAGATAAAAAGAATGTGATACAATAGATAGTGTTCATTTTCCTACAGAATAAGAATTGTAGGTTTAATTAGGTGGATATTTATTAACATTATTTTTTATTTAAATTACTTTATTAATTAGTAGTCATCTCGCCCCATAGTGTCAGCATTCGCGTAATGAAAGTATGTTTTTTAATTGTACACATACATACACACACGTACATGCAGGCAGAGTGGACAGGAGCGATATTTTGGTATGGATAACCCTTGAAATAGGGATCATAGTTTGAAGCTTCGTAAGAAAACTTCTTTGAAGGAAGCAAGGAAGTACTTTTTTTTTAGTGTAAGATTAACTGATAATTGGAATTCGCTAAGAGAGAATGTGGTAAATGCTAAATGCATTTATAGTTTAGAGGACAGATAAGATAAGTTGGTTCCGGTTTTACGTCACGGATTCCCTTTTCAACCAAGGGCTAGGATGGTTGCCTTCTTGCGAAGGACTTGTTTTGGCAGATGTAATCGTTACCCTGAGTGCATGCCCTTGCTAACCTCAGACCGTGACGGGGCGCGAACCCTCGACCTGACGCCTCAGAATCGCGGACGCTACCGCTTCAGCCACGGTGACTACGACAGATAAGATAAGTGTCAGTGAGTAAAAAAGAATTAAACCGATCAGGAGATGGAGAGTTTCGAGCATTGGACTTATTCCCGTAGTCTCAATTAGGTAAATACAGTTAGGCAAAGACACACACACACACACACACACACACACACACACACACACACACACACAAACAAACACACGCACACACACAAGCAAATGTGATACCTATCTTCAAAAAGGGAAGGAGGGATACGGCTCTGAACTATAGACCAGTTTCCTTGACCAGCATAGTTTGCAAAGTTATGGAGAAACTATTAAGGAAACATATCTCTCTTCACTTGGAATCCTTCAACTTTTGGTCAGTGAGGCAACATGGCTTCAGAGAAGGTAGATCAACAGTAACAAACTTATTAGAATTTTATGATGAGGTAAGCCAAATCTTACAGGAAAGAGAGGGCTGGGCAGATTGCATATTCCTAGACTTCCAGAAAGCGTTTGACACTGTTCCACATGGGAGACTTATTAGGAAGCTGCAATCAATGGCTAGAATAGGTGGAAATATTTTGGAATGGATAAAAACTTACTTAGAAGGAAGGGAACAGAGGGTTAGAGTAAGACACTCAGTGTCTGAATGGAGAAGAGTTAGTAGTGGAGTTCCACAGGGTTCAGTTTTAGGGCCACTTTTGTTCCTTGTATATGTAAATGACCTACCAGAGTCTGTAAATTCATTCATGAATATGTTTGCAGATGATGCAAAGATTGTGAAGAAAGTAAAAAACGAGAACAATGGTAGAGAACTTCAGGAGGATCTAAATAATCTGCATGAGTGGTCAGAAAAGTGGCTAATGAAATTCAATACTTCAAAATGTAAGGTAATGAGAATGGGTACAAGTGCAAGAAGGCCCAAGCTTGACTACTCGGTGGCTGGAGTACAACTTCAAGAGACAGAAAATGAGAGAGATCTAGGAGTAAACATACTGGCAGATTTGTCTCCAGAAATACATATAAATGGCATAGTAAGGGCAGCATATGTATTCTTATCAAATGTAAGGGTAGCCTTCAGGCACATGGACAAGGAAATGTTCAGAAATATTTATGTAACCTATGTGAGGCCAAAACTCGAATATGCAGCCCCCTTTTGGAATCCGCACTTGAAAAAGCACATAGCTAAGCTTGAAAAAGTTCAAAGACATGCCACGAAACTGGTGCCAGAAATACGCAATCTCAGTTATGATGAGAGGCTGAGGGAATTAGACTTACCATCACTCGAAGCTAGAAGAGTGAGGGGGGATATGGTGACAGTCTTTAAATTCCTTCATGGTTATGATAGAGTGGATAGGGATCGATAGTTTGATAGAGGTCATAGTTTGAAGGTTCGTAAGAAAACTTCTTTGCAGGATGTAAGGAAATACTTTTTCAGTGTAAGAGTAGTTGATAATTGGAATTGGCTAAGCGAGGAGGTAGTTAATGCTATCTCAATCCATAGTTTTAAGGACAGGTATGATAAGTATGACTAAGTATAAAATGGAACCGATGAGGAGACGGTAAGATACGAGCTTTGGGCTCTTTCCCGTAAACACAATTAGGTAATCACACACACACACACACACACACACACACACACACACACACACACACACACACACACACACACACACACACACACACACACACATTGAGAAAGTGGCCAGTTAAGGTCATAAAATAAATAAGTACAGTACTTTAAATATTTTTTCGTAGTTTTCTTCAATGGGTATTTTCCTGTCATTTTAGGCTGTATGTTAACAGTTCAGTGATATATATATATATATATATATATATATATATATATATATATATATATATATATATATATATATATATAATATATAAATATATATATATATATATATATATATATATATATATATATATATATATATATATATATATATATATATATATATATATATATATAAGCATAATTTCGTTATTCATCTCTATAACTGGATTAGGTAAAGATTATCGACCCCCGTACATTTAAATAACCCCCCATTTTGTTAGTTTAGGTTAAGTTAGGTTACGTTAATTTAAGTTAGGTTAATGGTTAGCCTGACTTATACTAACCTAATCTAACCTGCTCTAACCTAACAAAATACCGGGTTGTTTACTGTACTGGGGGTCCTAATGTTTACCTGACCCCTATATTTTCATTGTGTCTATTAATAAGTCTTCCATCCCAATCATCCCTGGTTTTTAATTCCGATTCTGTTTTTTCCCTTAACAGGAAATACGATTTATCTTCCCTCTTGGGAAAGTTGACTATTCCCCACTCTGGCCCTCTCATCTTCGAAACGGACCAATTAGATCTCGTTGGCAAAGACTCCATCTGGGGAAGATCTCTTAGGATAACTGGCAAGAGGAAAACCACCTGTGCTAATATACATGTGAGTATATTACTACTGCTACTACTACTACTACTACTACTACTACTACTACTACTACTACTACTACTACTACTACTACTACTACTACTACTACTACTACTGCTGCTGCTGCTACTACTACTACTACTACTACTACTACTACTACTACTACTACTACTACTACTACTACTACTACTGCTGCTACTATTACTACTACTACTACTACTGCCATTAATAATAACAGTAATAATAATAATAATAATAATAATAATAATAATAATAATTATTATTATTATTATTATTATTATTATTATTATTATTATTATTATTATTATTATTATTATTATTATTACTATTATTATTTTTATAATAATAATAATAATAATAATAATAATAATAATAATAATAATAATAATAATAATAATAATATAAAAAGCTCTTTTAAATATTTATTGATTTTTTACTATTTCTACAATTTTCACTACTAGTGTTACCACTAGGAGTGCTATTACTACTACTACTACTACAACAATTTTTTTTGTATTTGAAATATCCGCCTCATCATCCTAGCTAGAGTAGGTTGCCGGCGTGGGTTTTTATTTTTGAAGCACTATAGAACAAAGTGGACAATTCCTCGAGAGCCCAAACGCCCTTAATTTTGTTTGTTTTCTTTTGTTATTTTTTGTTTTTTGTTTTTGTACATTTGACCATGTTTCTTAATGCTATGCTTCACAGTACTGCTGTTTTTATGTAAATATGCATAATTATTTATTCAGTTACTACTACTACTACTACTACTACTACTACTACTACTACTACTACTACTACTACTACTACTACTACTACTACTACTACTACTACTACTACTACTAGTAGTAGTAGTAGTAGTAGTAGTAGTAGTAGTAGTAGTAGTAGTAGTAGTAGTAGTAGTAGTAGTAGTAGTAGTAGTTTTGATTTTTTTCAAATGTGAAGTTTTAGGAAAAGAGGTTTAATTATGACTAAAAGTATTTTTTCTCCCAGGGCGTAGGTGGCGAGAGAACGTACGAAGCCCGTTTCCAGAGTCCCGTTGGTGGTTCCATCTGGATTCGAACCTGGAACTGGGATGTAGGTGTGAACAGTGACCTAGGGGATACCAAAGGGACGCAAGCCACTATCTACACGGATGTTTTTAACACAGGGGAAGATGATCCTACCTCAGGGGACCATGATTGGGCAATGTTTATCACCGATATTCTGGATGACAAGGGTAAGAACTCATAACTTTTGAGTATTTTCACCTCCTTTAACTACCCCCAGAGTGGCTAATGAGCTCAAATCCTGGACCTCTCGCTCACGCCCTATAGAGGTACCGGCTTCCATTCCCCAACTTTTTATTTTATTATATATATATATATATATATATATATATATATATATATATATATATATATATATATATATATATATTTTTTTTTTTACGCGAGAGTGCCTAAGTGGATCAGCACGTGACACCTGCCTCCCAAGTCTTGAGTTCGATTCCCCAAAGTTTTTAAGATATTTCTTAACCACTTCAGAGTATTGCGTCATCGCCCAGCACTTAAATCGCACATGGGAGGCCGTGAGTTTACTTCCTCAGAGGACATATAACATTTATTTTACCAAACTAGAGTACCATCGGTGGCTCTATTTTTGGACCCACCTACGAGGTCCCAAGTTTAATACCTCATTTTGTTACATTTTTCCCCTATTCTTAAACTAAAATGGAATAATAACTTTAAAATTAAACTTGATAGATAAAGACAGATAGATTCCTTAGTGTGTTTCAACTCTTCTTGACAAGATAGTGGTATCTGCTAAATGGTAGACTCTGTCAACTTAGCAGGTTCACTGAGTATATTATTTAAAAGACCGTTAACAGGCAAAAATTCTCATTTCTAAACAGGAATATATACGGCGAAATAAAAAAACATTTAAATTAATATATGAAAATTAATATAGATATATAGGTGCGTTTTGTGTGTGTGTGTTTGTTTGTATAAGTACCTAATTGTAAGTGCATGTGTGTGTGTTTGTGTATGTGTGTGTTTGTGCGTGGTTGTGTGTTCGTGCTATTTTGAACTTGTGCGTATATTTTAGTGTGTGAGTGTATAGTTAAATAAGTAACTACACAATATATCATGTGTATAAAGACACTGAAACTATAAAACAAAAACAAAATTGAATGAAAACAAACGAAATCTATAAAATATGAATGAGAACCAAATATTAAGATATGAAATAAAAAAAAAATATTTTAGAACCATAGGCATTCTTATATTACTAAATAAACAAAACAAAAAATAATAGAAAAACAAATATTGGAAATACAAAAAAAAAATAAATAGAAAAAGTATAAAAATGCAAAAAGCATGCATGATAAGCAGCGGATGTAAAATTACCCTCCCTCTGTTTCCACCCTCAATTACCATTATATCCCCCTCCTCCATCTCCCTCGTTCGACTGTTCCCCCTCCTTGGTGATTTGAAATTCAAACCGGAAAGTCGTTAAACTGACCTTAGCGGAAATTTTTTAAACTAAGAAAGAGAAAGTTTCACGCGACTTGCCTTAAGCGTGTTGAGATGAACTCCCCTCAGGCAGAGTGTCATACCTAAATGTGACGTCCAATCTCACTTAGATTAACTGGTGGTGTAACGCAAGGGACGCCCATTTGCACTCTTTGTTTACCTTCTCTTGCTATTGTGTCTTTTCTTCTACTCCCTGAAGTTATTCCTTTATACCAGAGAGAATATCTCTCTCTCTCTCTCTCTCTCTCTCTCTCTCTCTCTCTCTCTCTCTCTCTCTCTCTATGGCGATTTTAATGATGATCAACTAAAAAGAGAAAATAAAATGAGTAGACTTATTAAGAATTTAAATCTAGAACAGATTATAAATAAACCAACTAGAATCACTCCCACTTCAGTTTCCCAAATCGATCTAGTAATAACAAACTCCAAACATATGATAACTAAGTGTGACGTAATGCCAAGCCCTATAGCAGACCACGAGGAAATTGTAACGTCCCTAAATATTCGCAAACCAAAGAGACAACCAATCTTTAAAACATTCAGATGCTTAAGAAATTATTCACAAGAATTACTTTGTAGTTTACTTATGAATGAAGTACATAAATTAAATGAAATTCTATATACCGATAATATAAATAAACAAGTAAGAATTTTAACCAGTGTCTTATCATCATGTATAGATCGATGTGCACCACTCGTGACAAGAGAAATATTTCGTCCCCCCGCTCCTTGGATAACAGATGACATAAAAAACATTATGAAAGAAAGAGACAAACTACAAAATGAAGTAAAACTACAAAGAGATAATATCCCTTTAAGAGAAAAGTTTACAGAGCATAAGAAACAAGTAAAATCATTATTAAGTAACAGTAAGAAACAGTATTACAAAAATGAATTTCAAAACGCTAAAGGCAATATCTCTGATACATGGAAAATTGCTAAAACCATGCTTTCCAATAACTGTAATAAAAGTAGTAACATATCAATTATACCCGATGAGGTAGATGTAAGTGCTAAAGCAGAAGAGTTCAATAATTTTTTCGCTGAAGTGGGGAAAAAAACCTTTGAAAAAACAAAAAAAGAAATAATAAATGAAATCAATAATAGTAATGGTGGTAATAATAATGATGATGGTAGTAGTAATAATAATAGAAATGTTGATAATGGTGTAAATAATAATGATGGTGGTAGTAATGGTAATGATAATAGTGATGATGGTAGCAATAATAATAATAATGTAAATTTGGAAGAACATAGTGCATTCAATAGAAGTACTGATGTCTTTAACCCTACTACAGTAGATTGTAATACAGTAATCTTAGTAATAAAAAATCTGAAAGACTCTAATGCATATGGATCAGATGGAATTTGTTTTCGTTTTATTAGAGATTCATTATTTGTAATAGCTTATTATCTGACGGTAATAATCAATACTTCCATAGTTACCAATATCTACCCAGATTTATGGAAAAATCCCCATGTAATTCCTGGTTTTAAAAATGGAAATCCTGACGACGTCTCTAACTATAGACCAATCTCTTTACTACCAATTTTATCAAAGATACTTGAAAAGATTGTTGCAAATCAGTTAAGTGAGTTTCTTGAAAAAAATAAACTTATTGCAAAAAGTCAACACGGTTTCAGGCCAAAATTATCAACTGAAACTGCCTTATTGAAAATATCAGATGAAATATACAAAAATATAGATAATAAGAAAATATCATTGCTACTACTACTCGATCTTTCTAAAGCTTTTGATAGTGTAAACCATAGTATATTATTAGAAAAATGCAAAAAAATGAACATTGACCCAAGCTGGTTCGAGAACTATTTAAAAAACCGCTACCAGTCAGTCAGAATAAAAGATACAGTTTCAAGTTCCAAGAAGGTATTGTTTGGGGTCCCTCAGGGATCGATCCTAGGACCTATACTTTTTCTAATATATGTAAACGATCTAGTAAAATATTTACCTAACTGTTATGTCATTCAATATGCTGACGATACTCAAATCTTAATTGAAGGAGAAATTAATGATTTAGAAAATATTATTCGTAGAGCAGAAGAAATTTTGTATATGGCTAAACGTTACTTTCTAAAAAATGGTCTGTTACTTAATGAAACTAAAACCCAATCTATTCTTATCGGATCCAGACAATTATTATCAGAAGTTGATGACAATCTTCATATAAATTTTAACGGTAATATCATTAAGCCAATGAACTCGGTAAAGAACCTAGGTGTCTATTTTGACCGTTACATGAATTTTGAAATGCATATAGATGAAATTTATAAAAAAGTAATGGGTACTCTAATATATCTAAATAGGGTAAAAGACTCATTTGAAACATCAACTCGTATAATAATTGTCCAGTCCTTAGCTATGAGTTTAATTAATTACTGTCTCAAAGTTTGGGGATGTACAAATAAGACTCAATTACAAAGAATACAAAAGTTACAAAACTTTGCAGCACGAGTGGCTGTTGGCAATGTAAGAAAATACGAGCACATCTCTCCTGTTTTAAAAGATCTAGAATGGATAAAGATTAGAGATAAATATGTTTTTGATATATGTACCTTTGTTTTTAATATACTAAGAAACAATATTCCTGATTGCTTGTATAATTTTTCCACAGTAAGCTCAGTTACCGGGTTAACTACCCGTCAAGGGGAAGATTTATTAGTACGAAGGTCTAAAACTGATATTGGCTCAAGAGATATAAACATTCGTGGACCTCATTTATATAATCAGCTTCCCAGAGAACTAAAAAATGCTGGTTCAGTGTATACTTTTAAATATAATCTTAAGAAGTTACTCTTAAAGGAAGATTTTACTTGTAAATTTTAATTGTACACCCATATTTGAATACCCAATGTATGTTGGAAATAAAGTATTATTATTATTATTATTATTATACTCTCTCTCTCTCTCTCTCTCTCTCTCTCTCTCTCCTCACAATATATATATATATATATATATATATATATATATATATATATATATATATATATATATATATATATATATATATATATATCCGCGACTCTGAGGCATCAGGTCGAGGGTTCACGCCCCGTCACGGTCTAAGGTTAGCAAGGGCATGCACTCAGGGTAACGATTACATTTGCCAAAACAAGTCCTTCGCAAGAAGACAACCGTTCTAGCCCTTGGTTGAAAAGGGAATCTGTGACGTAAAACCGGAGCAATAAATATATATATATATATATATATATATATATATATATATATATATATATATATATATATATATATATATATATATTCATATATAAGTTAGCGGTAGCTCAGTAGTATGACACGCGAGTCGGAAAGCGACTATAAGAACATAAGAACATAAGAATAGAGGACACTGCAACATGCCTACTGGCACACACGAGGCAGCTCCATGTTTGAATTGTATTTTCAGCATGTCTAACCTATTCTATTCTACTCTACTTATTTATTCTATTTTTCTTTTTATGATTTTTCTAATAAGCACTAACCTATTCATACCCACCCTACCTCTGTCATATGTCTATCTAATCTACATTTGAAGGTGTCTAAGGTATTGGCATTTACTATCCTACTAGGAAGCTTGTTCCATGCATCAGCTACTCTATTACCAAACCAATTTTTACCAATTTCCCTTCTGAACCTAAATTTATCAAGCTTAAATCCATTATTACGAGTTCTGGTTTGACCATGAATTTTTAAAACTTTATTAATATCTCCCTTGTTAATCCCTTTAAACCATTTATACACTTCAATCATATCCCCCCTAACTCTTCGCCTCTCTAGAGAATGTAGATTAAGTTTTTTTAATCTGTCCTCATATGGTAGATTTCTGATATTGTGTATCATCTTGGTCATTCTTCGCTGCACTCTCTCCAAGGATTCAATTTCCTTGGGGCGCTAGGAAGGGCATCAAAGTTTAATCCCCCAACTCCGATATGTCTGTGTCAACCTTCATTTCAATGGCAAGTATTTGTGTAACTCCTGTCTCCTGGTCGGTTCAAGTTTTGCACTCGGTGATACTTATCTTATTTGTCCTTAAAATCATGGATTGAGTTAGCATTAACAACCTCCTCGCTTAGCGAATTCCAATCATGAATTACTCTCTCTAAAAGAGTATTTCCTTACACCATGGAAACAAGTTTTCTTACGAAGCTTCAAGCTATGACCTCTAATCTGGAGTCAGCTATATCATAATATCGATTCCTATCTACTCTTTCATAGCCATGAAAGAATTTAAGAACCGTCACCGTATTCCCCCTCATTTTTTCTAGGCTCAAGTGATGGCAAGTCTAATTGCCTAATCCTCTCCTTATAACTGAAATTGCGTATTTCTGTCACCAATTTCGTGGCATGTCTTTGAACTTTTTCCTGCTTAATTATGTGCTTTTCAAGTGTGGATGCCAAAAGGGGGCTGCATATTCATGCTTTGGCCTCACATAAGTTACATATATATATATATATATTTCTGAATATTTCCTTGTCCATGTGCCTGAAGGCTACCCTAACATTTGCTAAGAAAGCATATGCTGTTCTTATTATGCAGTTTATATGCACTTCCAGGGACAAATCTGCCAGTATGTTTACTCCTAGATCTCTCTCAACCTCTGTCTCTTAAAGTTCTGCTCCTGCTAGTGAGTATCCAAGCTTGAGCCTTCTTGCACTTGCAACCATTCTCTTTACCTTATAATTGTGTGTGTGTGTGTATGCGTATGTGCGTGTGTGTGTGTGTGTGTGTGTGTGTGTGTGTGTGTGTGCGCATACATATATTTTTACATGCACATACAGAAACGTTTATATATGTATGTATGTATGTATGTATGCTGAATAAAAAGTATCTGCATACTTAACGTAAAGGCATATTATCAGAGAGTACTGTATGATTTAATCAACCCAAATCAGAGGACATCATGCTTCAAATATGTCCTTTGAGGAGAGTATGTAGCATGAGCTTCTAATACAGTAAGAGACCTCTTCACCCGAAATTATATCTGGCAAAACTATTTACGGAATGGAGGGGCAATGATGCATCTTAGCATTTAAATAAATACTGCTACGAGGAATTCATTTAGAAATCGATATTGGTTCTTAAGAGCTTACTCCATAAGAGTCAGAATATCATTTTCCCAAAGTGAGTCCTTAACAACAAGTGTCCAAGTCTTATTATTCCTTGGTGCTTGTCCAAGGACTATAGTAATATATGTAGAAAGGGTATTTCTTGATGCTTAACATATATGCATAAATCAAGTGTCCAAAGTTCCTTTACTATATACTTCATAATATTTCTATGACAAGCACCAATGAATAGCAAAACTTGAACAGTCGTTGTTGATGATATACTCTTGGAAAAGAATATTCTGTCTGTTATGGAAGAGGCTCTTCCAAATCATCATATAATTAAGTGTGAATTCTTTAAAAGTGTTAATTTGAATACCCAGCGATGACGGATTAGCCTTCGAAAGCTTGCTTACTTCATCTGTAAGTATCTTTTGACGAAAATCATTCCTGGCTGTGAGATCTGTTACTTCCATAGAGAAATCTTCCTCAATACACTCTCTTTAAAGGAGATATTTGAAGTAAGGTATCTTGGTACTTGAGTAAATTATAGTCCCTTCCGATTCTATGTTTTGTGTTTGACTCAAAAGAGGCTCCGAATTCAGAATCTTGCCAGATCCTCCTGTTAGGTTACAGGCCCACCAAGGCCCGTCCACCCTTGGGTGGCCATCCATATTCAATGACCACTTTTGTTGGGGATAAAAAGGACAAGATGGGCTATCCATATACAATTACCACTCTTGTTGGGGATATAAAAGACAAGGTGGCGTCCCACACCAGCATACGTAATGTACACATCATGAGATATTTAAGATCAGTGGTGGAACAGTATCTTCACATACTCGAGTGTTCATACAAGACACATTAAAATTCCCTAAGCTTCTATGATATGAGAGAGAGAGAGAGAGAGAGAGAGAGAGTATCTTGGGACTTTCACTTTTGCTTTCATTTTGCTTTCAAGGACAGAGCGCAGTCATAATGTGCTTAATTTGCCTGCTTGCAAATCACGTCCCTCATAGTAATGGAGTTTTTGGAATAAATTATTATTGTTCTTATGATTATCCCTGAGAGAGAGAGAGAGAGAGAGAGAGAGAGAGAGAGAGAGAGAGAGAGAGAGAGAGAGAGAGAGAGAGAGAGAGAGAGAGATTATTTATTTATTTTATTAA
>JAXCGZ010016983.1:405000-417500 GCA_037179515.1 Halocaridina rubra
GTCTGACAATCAAAGAAGCCTTAAACGTGAATAATTATGTTGGGAAATGATTCGGGTTTGTTGACGAATTGGTTCCTCCGTTTCTTTTTAACTTGTGGTTGTAGAAGTAGCAGTATTTTTAGTAGTAGTAGGCTAGCAGTAGTAGCATAGTAGTAGTAGTAGTAGTAGTAGTAGTAGTAGTAGTAGTTGTTGTTGTTGTTTGGTGTTTATTGATCTCTTATATGCACCTTATTTCCTCTTCCTAATTTCAAGAACGATATCTCTCATAGTTTAGATTCTATACTTAATTTACTTGACATAGCAACCTCGTCCCGTGGACGCTGAGTAGTGTAGACCATAACACAGAAAGAAGAAGAAAGGACCAGGATATCTGTACTATGACTATTTTTTCTGTCTGTCGTTTTCCTTTGAGTAACATTACCTCATCTCTGCCTTGTCCTTACCCTTTCTCTTTTCCTTCGTCTTGGTGTTTTCTCGTGCCCGGACCTTAATTGATGAGGGCAGTTCTTGCCTGTCCCGTTTTCACAGTCATAAAATAAAAGTAGTAACTATTATTACCATTATGATTCGGCCCGTAATGGTCTCATGTATTACGAAATGCTTTATGAGATTCGTATAATTAGTGCGTCCGTGACATAAGCACAATGTTAGATCATTTACATAATTCTATTTTATAAAACCACAGTCATTATGCTATTCTTGCAGATTTATTTATATTTTAATGTTTATTATTATTGTTTTATTTGCTTGATTGAGTCTATGATACGAGAAGAATCATGCGTTAATGTAAATTTCTCTCTCTCTCTCTCTCTCTCTCTCTCTCTCTCTCTCTCTCTCTCTCTCTCTCTCTCACACACACACACACACATATGTATATATATATATATATATATATATATATATATATATATATATATATATATATATATATATATATATATATATATATATATATATATATATATATATATATATATATATCTTATATATATATATATATATATATATATATATATATATATATATATATATATATATATATATATATATATATATATATATATATATTTATATATATATATATATATATATATATATATATATATATATATATATATATATATATATATTTATATATATATATATATATATATATATATATATATATATATATATATATATATATATATATATATATATATATATGTTCCGGTTTAACGTCACGGACTCCCTGTTTATACCAAGGGCTAGGACGGTTAACTTATTGAGAAGGACTTGTCTTGGCAGATGTAATCGTTACCCTGAGTGCATGCCCTTGCTAACTTCAGGCCGTGACGGGGCGCTAACCCTCGACCTGACGCCTCGAGTCGCGGACGCTACCGCTTGAGCCACGGTGACTAATATATATAATATATATATATATATATATATATATATATATATATATATATATATATATATATATATATATATATATATATAAGAATAGAGGTGAGCTCAGAAACACAAATTACATCAACTTTCATTGTCTGTACCTATTATTACTTTGCCTTTAAATTATACGTAAACTTTCAAGAGAGGATTATTATTATTATAATTATTATTATTATTTATTATTGTTATTATTATTATTATTATTATTATTATTTATTATTGTTATTATTATTATTATTATTATTATTATTATTATTATTATTATTATTATTATTATTATTATTATTATTATTTAATTTAATTCACAGTCTTACACTAATATATTCAGTTACGTTATATGATGGGTTAATATAAATTCCAGTACATAATTAGACCTATGGGTCAATTTTTAATTAAATTATGAAATATCTGTGTTGCATTACAAAGATGACTGTCAAGGTGAATATTATTGTGGAAATGAGTGAATTAGCACTTATTAATAGACTTTACAAAAATGTATAGGAGTAATAACCAAATACTTGAAAAATATTAGTATTAGTATTATAATTATTTTTATTATAATGATTCTGATTATTATTATTATTATTATTATTATTATTATTATTATTATTATTATTATTATTATTATTAGTTATTAGTTATTATTATTATTGTAATCATCATTATCAGTTGTAGTGGTAGTAAAATGGGTAGTAGTGGTAATAGTAGTATTTTTGCTGATACTATTACTATTAACGCTACTACAGCTACTACACTTCTACTATTACTACTACTACTTTCCTCTAAGAAAATTGACTGTAAATAATAAAAACAACAGATGCCCACATATAACTACAGGATTAAAAAATAGTATCAAAGAAAAACACCGACTAGAAAGGCTTGCATCAACATGGCCTTCGTCTTTTGGAACCAGATATAAAGCTTACAAGAACAAACTAGTAACACTACTTCGAGCTGCAAAAAATGGATATTTTCAGGATAAGCTTAAGAAGGAACAAGGAAACAGCAAGTCCACCTGGAATACAATAAACAGCCTAATGGGACGAAAACAGTTTAAAAAACCAAAGGAAATCAAATTAGAAAATTATAATGACCACACTGCTAATATCTTTAATAATCATTTCTTAACTATAGCACAACCAACACAGGAACAACAAAATGTGCAATAAAACTCACACCGCCAGTTTCTTAATAATCCAGCAGACTTTTCGTTTTACTTGTATCCTGTAACAAGAGGGGAAGTCACTAAATATATAAAAACCTTAAAACTAAATACAGCGTCGGGATATGATGAAATTCCATCAAAACTACTCCAAGTCACTGCCCATTACATTGATGCCCCACTTACCCACATAATCAATCTATGTATTCAGCAAGGATGTTTTCCAGACAAACTAAAAAGTGCTAAAGTAATACCTATATTTAAGTCAGGCACTGTGGATGATGAAAATAACTATAGACCTATATCAATCTTACCGTCCTTAAGTAAAGTGTTTGAAGAAACGATTGTTCACAGACTTAAAGAATTCCTTGAAAAGTTCAACCTATTATCTGAAAATCAATACGGTTTCCGTAATAATAAGACCACTGAAAAAGCAATAATGAACTTTACAAGTGATGTTAATTGAAATTTGGAAAATAAAAACTTTGTTGCTGGGGTTTTCCTGGACTTGTCCGAAGCATTTGACTCATTAGACCATGATATACTAATAGAAAAATTAAATTGTGTGGGTATTAGGGGAACACCATTACAGTTATTTAAGAGCTACTTGAAAAATAGAAAACAAGCCGTATATTGTAATGGGAAAGCATCTTTGTTGCAAACTATTGAGAGGGGAGTACCACAGGGATCAATACTGGGTCCATTGTTATTTTTAGTTTATATAAATGATATTTCCAATGCCAGTAATAAATTCAAATATATTCTTTATGCAGATGACACCAACCTTCTCTTGCATGATAAAAACCTTGACCACCTGCATTCTGTTTTAAATAGTGAACTAGAAAAAATTAACAACTGGGTCTCTGTTAATAAATTAAAGCTAAATGTTTCCAAAACTGACTATATCTTATTTCAAAATAGATCTGTAGCACACAATTTTGGTCAAGTTAATATGAATGGGTATGAAGTTACAAGAGTTGCTTGTAAGAAATTTTTGGGAGTAATTATTGATGAAAATTTAAGTTGGAAATATCATATTCAATCTGTCTGCTCAAAACTGTCCAAGACGTGTGGAATTTTGTATAAACTTCGCCATAACCTAACAAATGAGGCCTTAAAAAGCATAATACTATTCCCTGTGTTATCCTCTTATTATATAATGTTTGTCCATCTGGGGTTGTACTTGGCCGTCAGTTGCAAGGGATGTATTTGTAACTCAGAAAAGAATGATCAGAACTATTACATATAGTGGAAAATATGACTCAACTTCCTCTTTATTCAAGGAGCTAAACTTGCTTACATTAAATTACTTGATACAATATTTCTGTCTTATTATTATACATAATGAAGTTAATGATAACAATCATAACAGAAGATTATTTAGATTTATTCAACACAACCATGGAACCAGAGGTAACAATATAAATTTGATATGTCCACAGCCGAGAACAACCTTGTACAAATTTTCTATTCACTGTTTTGGCCCAAAATGTTGGAATGCATTACCAGAAGATTTTAAAAAGAAACTCAAAAAGCATTTATTTACTAGGCAAAATCAAGCAGCTGTTGAATAATAATTAATACAGTATTGGTGAATCATTATGTCTAGATTAAGGTCAGGCTACTGTTTTGTTTTATTACAAGATTACTATATTGGAGCTTTTGTTAACTATTGCTGTCATACTTTAAATTTTGTGAAATGTATATTAAACTGCCTGCCAAGGAGCTCTTGCTCAGCAGGCTAGTGCCTCTGAATATAAGTGCATATTTATTCCTCTATATATACTAAATATTTGGCAATAAAATCTATAACTATAACTATCTATGTTGGCTAGGAATAGTGTGCGATATTAAACTGTTATATTACCAAACTGTTATATTATTACTACTACTGAAAAACCCTAGCTGAGCGCGAGACTAACTTCACGTATAAGAGTCCCACCCCAGCCTCCCCCCATTCTCCTATAAATGTATTGGTAAGTGTTCGTTGCTATAACTCCGAAATGCTTTTGGCCCCTTTTAACCCTTTGTGCAATTTCTTTCTTTGCCGTGCATTGTGCTGCTGCATGTGCAATGCCAATAGACCATAAAATAAGGCAATCTTTTATTCGTATTTTTTTTCGGAATTGGCAACAGTGATATATCTTGATATTAATGATGGTTGTTTTGGGTTAGGTATTGTTTTGTACCTGGAGAGAGAGAGAGAGAGAGAGAGAGAGAGAGAGAGAGAGAGAGAGAGAGAGAGAGAGAGAGAGAGAGAGAGAGAGAGAGAGAGAGAGAGCCCATGAATCATATATAATGATATATGATAAACCATCAAAGAAATAATGGTATTGTATACTTTTTTCAACATTCCGCAACCACCTTAACCGCCAACAGTGTGACCTCAAGGAACTATTGTCAGACTTTTCTTTAATATTGTTCTCACTTGGAAATAGAGAGTATGGGGAAGGGGAAAAGTGATATATATGTAGGCTGTATAGTTTCTGCATACAAAAAAAAAAAAATAGTTGTCTGAATTTCGATATTTATTTTGCCTAGTATCATATGCAAGATGTATTTTGGTAGGGGTCTATTTCCCTTCTTCTTCTTCTTCTTCTTCTTCTTCTTCTTCTTCTTCTTCTTCTTCTTCTTCTTCTTCTTCATGGGAGAGTGAGGGCTAGTACAGTGGTAACGCGCTGGCTTCGCATTCACGAGGTCGAAAGATCGGTCGGTTCCCGTCCAAGACCGAGAGTTTAAGCTGTTTACTGACAGGAACTGCTGTGGTTGGACACCACAGTGGGGGGTTGGGGCTTGCCCTGGCTGACGAATACCCATTGTATTGAAATGGAAATAAAGTTTGTTTTTTGTTTTTTGTGTTCCTTACCTTTATATTTTCTCGTCTGGTGGGGCTGTATTAAGGCATTTCCTATGAAAACTTTTCCTTCTTGCTTAAACTATTTCTTCCAGACTCTTATTCTTTTCGCGCGAGGTTAAAACTATTGCTTCCCTCAATTTTATATTTTTTCCCTCTTGCATAAATTATTTTCCCTACTCTTATAGTTTTCGCACGAGGTTATACCAATTACTTCTATAGTTTTTACATTTTTTTCCCATCAGTAGAAAAAGTTTCCCTTAAAATTATTTTATTTTCTCATCATAACAGGGTGTCCACGAAGTCTGGGTACATAGGAAATTTCACTATGCAGACCTATTCAATCGAGTTCACCTGAATTTTGTAAAGCGCATCAAATTATGCATTGAAAATGATGGAAATCATATTGAAAATATTATTTATTAACATTAGATTTAAATAAAATTGTTTTGTTTTAAAAGTATGTGTTAATCTGCTGTGTACCCAGACTTCGTCTGGGTACACAGGAGATTAACACATACTTTTAAAACAAAACAATTTTATTTAAATCTAATGTTAATAAATAATATTTTCAATATGATTTCCATCATTTTCAATGCATAATTTGATGCGCTTTACAAAATTCAGGTGAACTCGATTGAATAGGTCTGCATAGTGAAATTTCCTATGTACCCAGACTTCGTGGACACCCTGTATATTTTCATTCCCTGATTTTTTTTTTTTTTACTAAGCAGAAAGTAGTTTTCTCTATTTTCATACTATTTCTCTTGTTTTATAGTTTCCTAAGAGATTAGAAAAAATTTTCCCATCTTTTTTTTTATATCTTTTTCCGTCTGCAGGAACAACTTTTTCTTTATTTTTCTGTACATTTTTTTTAAACTTGTCAGGTACAATAAATTCCTACCTTTTTAATTTTCTCCAACCACAAACTTATTTTTTTACTTCTTATAATATTGAAATAGTTTTTCCCATCTTTTGATTTTTTTTTCCTCGGCAGAAGCAACTTTTCTGGACTTTTACATTATATTTTTATTTTGACAGGAAGAATAAATCCCTGCCTTTTTAATTTTCTCCAACAAGAAACTTATTTTTTTCCTTCTTATATAATTTTTCTATTTTCAAATAGCATTTTTTTACTTTCTTACTTCTTTTACACATGATACAAACTTTTTCCTTATTTTTTGACTTTTCGAGTGAGGCTAAAATTATTTTTTCACACTTTTAGACGTTTTTCTCTTTAAAGATATTTTAACTACTCTTAAGCATATTTACCCCATTGCAGAAACTATATTCTCCTTTCTTGTTATATTTTTTGTCCTCAGCAGAAACTAGATTTACCCCTATTTTTATAGTCTATCATTATATGTAGCACTTTGTATAATATATGGATAATCGCTGGAATCTGGAGAGATTCCAAGATGCTTGAAACAAGAAAATATGGCACCTCTTTCATTAAGGGAAAGGAGAGAGACAGCTCCAAATTATTGACCTGCTCCATGGACTAGCTTAGTATCCACAACTGTGGAGAAGCAACTGAGAAAATTACTTCTCTTCTTCTGGAGTCCTTCAGCTATTTGTCAGTAAGACAACTTGGCATCAGGAAAGGCAGGACTACACTGATGAACTTACTGGAAGTCTTCCGTCATGTAAGCCTTATCCTACAAGCAAGAGAGGGTCGGGCACATTGCTCATTCTTAGATATCAGTTGGCATTTGATACAGTTCCACACGGGACACTTTTTATGAAGAAGCTTATTATGGCATTTAAAGGTAGAATGTCTTAGAGAAGATGAAAACTTGTTTGGAATGAGTTCAGCAGAGGTTCAGAGTGAGACTTGCAGGGTCTGACTGGAGCAAGGTTAGCAGTGGGGTTCTGCAGGGATCAGTTATACGGTCGCTTCTCTTCCTTATATGTATAAATGTTCTGCAAGAGTCTATAAATGCATATTTAAATATGTGTACAGACCCTGAAAAGATTGTAAAAATAAGAGTAAAAGCTTAAAATAATTATAGAAAGTTTTCAGAAGATCTTCATAATCTGCATGAGTAGTCATTTAACTGCTCAGTGAGATCATATGCTTCAAAATGTAAAGCAATGAAGATGGTAAAAGCATGAGAAGAACCTCCCTTCATATTTGACAGCAGGATAGGAACTTCAAGAATGTATGAAAAAAAAAAATGTAAGGATAAAGGAATTGACGGATTTGTTTCCGGCAGCGAATATAAATGGTAAAGTAGAGTCATCGTATACTTTCTAAGCACAGATAAGAGTGGCCTTTAAGCATATGGGCGGCTTGAAACTCGAGAACATGGTTCGAAGCTTCGTGTGAAAACTTCTTAACAGGATTAGATACGTGAAGAAGCTGTAACTGTTAAATGCATTTCTACTTAAAAGGAAAGATATGATTCTTTTGTATACATTTTACGTGTCACAATTAGTCCTCATATAGGGGTGGACACGGACGGTGTGAAGCCGGGGAATTAGGGCTTGAAATCCTTTCTAATTCCCCGCCGTGAGCTCGAACATGGGTCCTTCATCTCACGAAATTGAGCACTTCAACACTGCGGCAGTCCCCTTATATACCAATAGTATTTGGCGTTCCCCGATGGACACCAATCCAAGTACTGACCAAACTCTAAGGGGCTTAACTTCTTTGATCAAGCGAAAAGCGGCGTACCCTCCATGGTATGGCCGTTGATAAAGATATGATAAGTGTTAATCAGTAAAAAAGAATCCTACCAGGAAAAGGAAAATTACAATCAAGGGTCTATTTCCCATGAGCAAAATTAAGTAAATACACACACACACACACACACAGAGCTTGGGGCTCTTTCCCGTAAGTACAATTAGGTAATTACACACGAGATCTATAGTAGAGAACTTCAGAAAATCCTAAGCAGTCTGCATGAGTGGTCAGAAAAGTGGTTTATGAAATTCAATACTTTTAAATCTAAGGTAATGAGAATGGGTACTAGTGCGAGAAAGCCCAAGCTCGAATACTCAATAGCAGGAGCAGAACTCCAAGAAACGGAGATTGAGAGAGATCTAGGAGTAAACATACAGGCAGATTTGTCACAGAATATGAATATAAATGGCATAATTAGGGCACCATATGCTTTCTTAGCAAATATAAGGTTAGACTTCAGAAACATGGACAGGGAAATGTTCAGATATATATATATATATATATATATATATATATATATATATATATATATATATATATATATATATATATATATATATATATATATATATATATATATATATATATATATATATATATATATATGTAACCTATGTGAGGCCAAAGCTTGAGCTTGCAGCCCCCTGTTAGAATCCACACTTGAAAAAGCACATAATTAAAATGGAAATAGTTCAAAGACGTGCTACGAACTAGTGCCAGAAATACGCAATCTCAGTTATGAGGAGAGACTAATGGAATTAGACTTACCATCACTCGAAGCCAGAAGAATGAGGGGGAATATGGTGATGGTTTTTAAATTCCTTGATGGCTTTGACAGAGAGGATAGGGATCGATATTTTGATATGGCTGGCCCTAGAAATAGGTCAAAGGAAATTTTTTTTGCAGGATGTAAGGAAGTACTTTTTTAGTGTAAGAGTAGTTGATGATTGGAATTGGCTTAGTAAGGAGGTAGGAAATGCTAACTCAATAAATAGTTTTAAGGATAAGTATGATAAGTATCACTACGTACAAAAATGGAACCAACCAGGAGACGGGAAATTACGAGCATGGGGCTCTTTCCCTTAAACGCAATTAGGTTAGTACACACACACACACACACACACACACACACACACACACACACACACACACACAATTTAAGACCTCTACCTAAATTAGTGGGATATGCGTGAGTCTAAGCCACCAACGGGTGTCATACCATTGTAATCATGTTAAGGGTAATTTATTAACATCCCTAATTAAGGGATGGGATGGCGGGGGGAAGGGGGAGGGAAGAGAAATGATAATGAAGGGGTAATATACGCGTATCCTTGTATGTTGCCCGCTCATGCGTGGACGCCCCTGAGCTTCCTTGGATTAAAGTTGTTATGCAGAGAGATGAATATGCCATCATTAGTCATGTGGTGACACTCTTGTTACTATTTTTTATTTGCATATATTTTTTCATATTACGTTAGTTTTCATTATTATTATTATTAATATTATTATTATTATTATTATTATTATTATTATTATTGTTATTATTACTATTATTATTATTATTATATTTATTGTTATTATTATAATTATTATTATTATTATTATTATTATTATTATTATTATTATTATTATTATTATTATTATTTTTAGCATTATTATTATTATTTTTATTTTTATTATTTTTATTATTATTATTATTATTATTTTTTATTATTATTATTATTATTATTATTATTATTATTATTATTATTATTATTATTATTATTATTATTAATATATATATATATATATATATATATATATATATATATATATATATATATATATATATATATAGTTTCAACTTATATCTGTCACATGCTATATATATATATATATATATATATATATATATATATATATATATATATATATATATATATATATATATATATATATATATATATATATATAGAGAGAGAGAGAGAGAGAGAGAGAGAGAGAGAGAGAGAGAGAGAGAGAGAGAGAGAGAGAGAGAGAGAGAGGCTATTATACATTAAATAACAACAACCATGACTTTGTTTACAATGTATATAAAGAATGGTGAAGATATTTGTTCGCCCGTGGCCTCACTCTTTCAATTACAGAAGTGATTTAGTAGGCATGTAGTGTAGTGTATTGTATAGGCCGCTGTGGAGGGAAATTTCTCACACCTCAGCCGCAGAGGTCACTCTGGGGGCAAATGGACACCATTAGACCTTAATCGCCTCCTAAATAAATAGTGGACACAAAATTCCTATTATTATTATTATTATTATTAAAGTTCCAATTCTAGGTTTAGAACTAGGAAGTTGTGTACTATTAATTCAAAAACTCCTGTATTAAAACTTTTAGGTGGGCAGGTATATATATATATATATATATATATATATATATATATATATATATATATATATATATATATATATATATATATATATATATATATATATATATATATATATATATATATATATATATATATATATATATATATATATATATATATATATATATATATATATACTTAATTAGACAGATAGATAGATAGATAAATAGAGAGAAAGTGTATAGCAGAAATATATCTCTTTACATGAAAGCTGTGGAACGGACACGTTGTCTTTATTCAAGTTCAGTCTCTTGCTGATGCTTTCACCATTCTGGGCCACCAGATATAATCAAAAGGTGTACTTTTGAATATGCTGTGATAACAGGGGCTACGATATATATGCGACACCCTTAACAATTCCTCTTCTAAAGTCTTGTTCACATGAGGCATTTTGAACTGCGGCGGGCACTGCGCGTTTAACGCTGTAATCATTCACATGAAGTGTTTTGGACCGCAGCAGCCACCGCACGGTAGATTCACTTTTCTTCTTCGTGTTAATGGCATCCAATGCCAGGATGGATGTGGAAGAGGCAGCATGTTTTTGACTGTTGCATCACCCTTTGAATCGGCGCAAACAGAGACAAGTACGACATTGGGTTCATTCAATTCTACATGATAGACTTTCCTATGGCATGTTTACTACCTTGCACCCCTCTTTGAGAGAGCATGACAATAAGTTTTTCAATTATTTAAGAATGTCACTGAAATCATTTTGTCTTTGTACACCTGAAATTTCATGTCTCAAATTGATGGGCGTTTTCCAGTTTCATTTATGAATAAATCTGTATCAAATTGACCCCTCTCCATATCTAACAGTGGCCAGCGATGCAATGGTGTGTGTGTGACTAATTACGGGAATCAGTCCACGTGTTTGCCAGGGTTGCCATGATAATGCACAGTCTCTTTTCTCATTGGCTAGCTACAGCCAAGTGAACGATGGCATTCATTTGTATGTATCTCGATACCCCTGCCAACCGCGCGTATGCGAGGTGGATCTCGCCAACACAGCAGTTTCCAAACCGCCGCGATTACATGTGAACGATTCCATAAACAAACATCGACTATGCGACAGCGCGTTGCCAACCGTGTGGTGCCAACCGTCTCGTGTGAACAGATCCTTGGTCAAAAGCAATTCAAAAGACCTAATACTATTCCAATTGGTGAGATTCCCAAGTCGTTTTTGCTCTTGTCAAAGTGGGTGCGTGTAAAGATGCTGCTGCACAGTTAATCACACACATCTAACGGTGTACTTACCCAGCTGAGTAGACAGGGGCTACCACTCCAGGAGCACCACTGGCAACTTCAGTTATAAACAAGAGATTTTTGCCTCTCTTTTGGATAGGTTTTCATATATGGCTGTATACATATATACATATATTAATGCATGCGTACACTCATGCATACATGCATACATACATACATACTATATATATATATATATATATATATATATATATATATATATATATATATATATATATATATATATGTATATATATATATATATATATATATATATATATATATATATATATATATATATATATATATATAGTAGTGAGAGAGAGAGAGAGTGGAATAAATATATCTGTATACTCGGTAGTATAACATGAGAGAGTACAGAATAATTTATTCGAGTCACGAGACACACCATGCTTGAAATATCTTGTTTGAAGTGAATAGACAGAGCCTCTCTCTCTCTCTCTCTCTCTCTCTCTCTCTCTCTCCTCTCTCTCTCTCTCTCTCTCTCTCTCTCTCTCTCTCTCTCTCTCTCTCTCTCTCTCTCTCTCTTTGTATATATATATATATATATATATATATATATATATATATATATATATATATATATACACACACACACACACACACACACACACACACACACACATATACATATATTTGTACGTGTGTGTGTGTTATAAATGCAATTATTTTAATAGGTGTTTCTATTTTTCTT
>JAXCGZ010016983.1:425000-432500 GCA_037179515.1 Halocaridina rubra
ACAGAAGGAGTGTTATTATTTCATATCTTTATAATCATATATTTTGATAGTTGCATATTATTTTTTTTTTCGAATTTAAGATATTTACTCTTCAAAATAAGTATTTTATTTTATTTATCATTTTCCTGTAGGTCTCGTTTTTCACGGAAATTCTACGCTGCCACAAATTTCCTTTTACCCGAATTATCTGGTCCACGGAAACTGTACTTGGCAGTGATGGGATCATTACATCCAGACCACCTCTGGGACTGTGCTAAATTGAGAGAAATCAAACCAAAAATGGCTCGAGCAGTATTCAGTTCTCTTGGTGTGAGTGGCGAGATCAAATTGGAACAACCTTCTGTATTTGCACCCACTGATCTGACGTTGGACCTGAGAGGGTTGGCTCAAGACGCTGGTGGCTTTCACGTTCATATATTGCCATCTTACCCTCCTCGCCATGATCACGATTTCCCCTGTGGTGCTACCTCAGGGCACTACAATCCATATGATGTAGATGTCAGCAGTTCTCCAGAACCAGGACACGGAGCCCATGACCAATACGAACTGGGTGACTTAAGTGGTAAACATGGACTACTCTCAGGCTTGGACGATGCAGTTGCCACTGTCACAGACCATAACTTGCCACTCTTTGGCCCTCGTTCCGTCGTTACCAGAAGCATCGTCATCCACAAAGCTTCTGGGGCACGTTGGGTCTGCGCCAACATCAGACCAGTCGTGCCTCAGATTCGAGCAGTCGTGACGTTCCGGTATCCATTAGTTGGAGAAATTATATTCGAACAAGACGCTGATGATCCACTGACAGACACTCATATATTTGTTGACCATTTGCTCTATTCTGATGGCAGTCGAAATGATACTGGCAAACATCGCTGGCATGTCCATCAGGATATTCCAGGAAAAGATTTCTATAACTGGACCATGAGATGTGTCTCGGCTGGAGCACATTATAATCCACATAAGGTAATATTTTACTATTATTATTATTATTATTATTATTATTATTATTATTATTGTTATTATTATTATTATTATTATTATTATTATTATTATTATTATTATTATTATTATTACAGTAATTTGGTACTATTTATATATCTCCGTAAAGCTACGTACGGGAAGTCATGAAGAATTGGGACCTGACATTTATCAACAGCGACCAACTGAAGATTACGGACCTCAACTTTACTCCAACTGAAAAATATAGACCATTTTTTACAAGTACATATTCAGTCTTGGAGTAAAATATAATCTACGTACGGGATTTATAAACACTAAACATTAAATTATATAAATGAAGTAATAAAAACCCTAACCTAACCTTTATCAAAAGCGACCAACTGAAGATTACGGACCTCAAGTAGAGCAATGTTTTTATCAATTTATAGAATTAATTATCTTTGAATTTACTTAGTTTTTTTTATTGAATAAATTATTTATGAAGATAATTGAATCTGAGCTTGGCCTTTATTAATAACAACCAAATGAATATTACGGACCTCAACTTTACCCCAACTGAAGAATTAGGACCTATAAAATATCTGCTCCCAATTCTTCATGAGCTCTCTACGTTGACAATTTCGACCTTACGTGAATTGCAGTTACCGCTTGAACCTACAATTAAAATTTATACTCTCTTCCATCGTGCAAAGAATATTTCTTAAGAAACTCCAAACTGTGACCTCGAGTTTTAAAGTCTTCCATATCGAAGTATATCACGCCACTGACCTCTTATTTTAGATCTCCCCATATGTAAATATCGCTCCCAATCAAGCCTTTGAGATTTTCTTTATATTTCAGATATTTATCGAAATAACATTACTCATTTCTTGCTATATTCATTTTCCTCATGCATGAATCAGGTGAGTTTATCGGAGAAAGCTTATCGGGACTGTAGTGCGGATGTGACTGATCGGTGCGAAGTAGGCGATTTGGTTGCTCGTCACGGAGAACTTCGAGTGGCTGGATCGGTTCGTTCCTCTTCGCAAACGCAAAAACTTTTTACGGACACCAATCTGCCACTTACTGGTCCTAACACCATTATAGGGCATTCCATCGTTATCCATGATGACTTCGCTCCTAAACATCGTGGTGATCGGATGGCCTGTGCAGGGTGAGTCATCTTTTAAGGGTTAAGTTCTTTAAAACGTTATTAAACGTATAAAGGGATTACGTTTAGGTTTAGATTCACTAAAGTACATAAACGCACTTTTTAAATGTTTTTAAGACTGAACTTCATAAGTGGTCACTAGTTAAGACCTTTTGGTTTAGTTAATAACATTGGAAACATGTATAGGTTATGTCTAGAGTTAGATTTGTTAGTGTAGGTAAATACATTAAGCTTTTCTTATTTAGACTTCATTATTTGTTAAAAAAAAGATATATAATGAGGCCTAATTATGGTTTCGTCTGCGGGCATTTAATAAACTTCAATTGCTAGATTTTTACATCTGAACACAAATAAAGTGTGTCTGGAGACAGCCAAGGTATATGTATGTATGAATTAGAATCATCAACGGATGTGGTCACTTTGAAAAAAAAAAACATTTAGGACTAGATTTCAATCCTCATATACATAAGGAAAAATATGTAGGAAGTGAGTCACTTACATGCTTGACTACAATAAATTTTTAGGGTCAGAGTTCAGTGTTTGTAAATATGTAGTGAAAGCTAAATTATAATCACGTGTTTGAATACTATAAACATTAAGATATTGAAATAATGTTTAGGACTCCATTTAGAAGAAATTTATGGGGATATAATCATTACTGTATATGTACACAATAAATGTTTGGGGTTAGACTTAGATTTTTGTTAAATATATAGTGGGTTCGTATAGAAGTGGTTTCACAAAATACGTGGAAACCGTTTAAGTTAAGGCCTAGACTGCAACGTTTGTAAATATACAGAGCAAAATTTCGGGGCTAGATTCACCAACATACATAAACACGTAATAAACGTTTAGTCTAAATTTCAACTGTTGTAAAAACTAATGAAAAACTCTCTGCGGCGAAAATTACAAACCTACAGCAAATTAATTCAGTCAACTTTTGAATTGGTTAGTGCTGGACTCAGCAACACTTGTGAAGAGCGAGTCAAAGTTTAGGACAAATAATTCATCACCCTTTGTGCGTATTTGATGCAGAACATAGAATGGAAAGTATTGGAGTGCTTTTAGGGCTGGAGTCATCAACATTTCTGAACATATATAAACGAATGTGTAAGGCAAGACGTTGCAACGTCTGTGAATATTTAAAGTAAACGTTAAGCATGAACTTTTGAGCATTTTTGAACACAGACGAAACTCTAAACCTAAGGGATAGTCTTATCAGGGTTTCTGAACACATAATACATTATCAAATCTGAACTAATTAACGTTTCTGAACAAAGAGTAAACGTTAGGGCTTGACTTTGTTATTAATGAACGTATTGTATATCTTTTGTATTGTTGAAATAAGAAGTTTAATCTTTTTCTTCTTCTTCTTCTTGCAGCATCCACCGCCGTTTCCGTCACAAAGGCGTGGTGAACAAGTGGTACTCCACTCTGGGGGTTGGCAACGTGGAAGGGAAAATCGAGTTCATCCAGGAGTCAGAGTTCGATATTACCTCCACTGAAGTCGATCTCAGAGGTCTTGAAGGGACTGCTAAAGGGTATCATGTACACATGGTAAGCCATATTTGTATTAATTTGTGTATTTATCCCTTGTTCGTTGTAAGAAGTGGCCAAAGAGGATAAGGGAGCTAAAGGATGTCCTATTGTGCTTCTATTGTGTTTCCTATCCACAGATTAGCCAGTAGTGGACGAGGTTGGACAGTGTAAGATAGATGCAGTGTTGCTGCTTCTTTATTTTATTTAATAAATTTCTAAACCCAATGGCTTTTATAAGACTGACTTGGATTAAAAGACGCTTTTTGTCTTAAATGGAAAATCCAAGGCAGCGTTTTGTGGAGGGAAGATATCACTGGTGTCTTGAGTAAAAATGTGAATTGTCACAAATTCTTATTCTATAGATTTATTTTGATTTTGAAGATGAGGCAGATTGTGCTATATAAAACATATAATTCTCATTCGAATTAGGACATATAACCACCTGAACAATTCTAAAAACAGGAAATTTGAAATAGCACTTGCAAATCATATTTTACTCTGTGTCCACTACGACCTGTTCCACCCATGGGAGGCATCTAAGTACAAGCAAGAATAACGTGGCACCATTTGTGTGTTTTTATTTTTTATCATAAAACCTGAATACAGTTCAGGGTGTTATAATTTAAGCTTTTATTTTTATGGGTGTCTGTCATAATCTAAAATAATATATGAGTTAACAATGTTCGTTATCACATATATATGGAAGTATTTCCGACTTTTATTTTAATAGTTGAAGTTATCCTAAGTTTTCTGTTGAACGCCGAAGTTAACACTGTTTTTCCATTAAAACATAAGTTTTGGCAGGTTTTGATTCTAGAATTAAAGGTTACTGCATACTTCTCTAATAAAAATCGAAGTTATCACTGCTTTTCATCATTCAATCAAACTGTAGTCTTAATTTTATGGTAAAAGGTGAAGATAACTCAGGATTTAATGTTCAAACTGAGGTTATTGTTGGCTTTTATCATTAAAATTGAAGCATATAGATTGAATTAGTAGTGGAATTGATATTATGAATATAACAGGATTCTGATATAATATCTTTAGCTGATTTATCATTAAATGTTAAATATTGACCATTTTTACTATGAATGTTGAAGTTATTTCAAGTTGTACTAATAATCATATCTATGAAAAATTGTTCCCAGCAAAAAATAAAATTAGTATTGAATTATATCTTAAGTATTGAAGGAATCAACGTTTGTATAGCCAGAACAGTGGTTCTAACAGGCTTTTACCATAGAATATGAAATTTTCACATTTTCAAGACAGATATAAAGTTATTTTAGGTTTTTATCATATATTTTTGTATGAATACTGGTTCTAAGCTACAAAATGAGAAGTTTGCACAGGTTTTTATCGTAAAAACTTAAGTTTTCATTATTTTTCATTGCAAATGCTTTTAGCATATAAAATAGTAACATTTGATTCTCATAATATAAATATGAAGTTAACTCAGGTGTTTTCATATGAACTTGATATGATCATATTTTGAACTTGATATGATCATATTTTGAACTTGATATGATCATATTTTTTTTTTTACATAAAAACATGAGTCATGATGTCTTTTTTATCTTATATAGAGACATCTTTGCCTATTCCCTCTCCTTTAGGTGCCCGTGGAGCACGAACTCGAATTTCCGTGTGCCGATTCCACTACCTATGGCCATTACAACCCCTTGAACATCACCCCCTCAGAGTCTCCTCCTCCTACGACCGGCACCCACGACCTCTACGAGAGCGGGGATCTATCTGGAAAGTACGGGATGCTGGAAGGACTCACCTGGAAGCGAGACCATTACAATGATTCCAATTTACAGCTCTTCGGCTCCACTTCCATCATGGGCCGGTCCGTCGTCATCCACAAAAAGGAGAAAAATGCAAGGTAGGTATTGCATACATCTGTTTATTTTATATATTCGATTTTCACCTGTTTACATAATTTTTTATTTATTTATTTATTTATTTATTCAGTTGTTATAATTCCTTATTCGTGAATATAAGAGTACTTTCAGACTCTATATACCATTACGCTCTTGCTTATATATAGTACCCAAGCTTGGGGTGTCTTGCACTCTTACCCATTCTCATTACCTTACATTTTGAAATATTGAATATCATTAGCTATTTGTCTGACCACTCATGCAGGCTATTTAGGTCTTCCTGAAATTCTCGACCATTTTTTTATCTTTTACTCTCTTCATCTTTGCATCATCTGCAAACATATGTAAAAATTCATCCACAGACTCGGGAAGTCATTTACATATATGGCGCGCGCCTGCGCGCGTGTGATTACCTAATTGCACTTACGGGAAAGAGCACTATGCTCATAACTCCCCGTCTCCTAATCTACTTCATTTTTATACTCAATGATTCTTATCATATATGTCCTTAAAACTATGAACTGAAGTAGCATTAACTACCTCCTCGCTTAGCGAATTCCAATCAATAAATATTCTTACATTTAAAAAAGTACTTCCTTACATACTGCAAAGAAGTTTTTTTTACGAAGCTTCAAACGTGTGTGTTGTGTGTAAACACCTTTATTAAAATCGTATTTCTTTGCCTTCGTCAGGTGGTTCTGCGGGAGCATCGGTTGGGGTTACTCCCCTGCGGAAGCCACGCAGGTATCGGCAATCGCTTCCTTCCACAACCCTCAGGGGTATGCCTGGGGTTACGTCCGAATGGTAAGTCACTCTCTATTCTTTATATATACAATTTGATTTATTTTTATTTATTCATTGTACTTACTATATCCCTGGCATGAAGCAGTGACGTTTAGGGTGTTGGATTTTCACAAACGATTTCTTTACATGAGAAAAACAAACGTTTGCATGTGCTCAAAAACTTAATAAACGTATGGATGATCTTGAGCGAATGACCGATGAATGTGATATACTAGGATTCTTTACGGAGTTAAGAGAGTGTTTGACTTAATGAGATTTCAAATGAAGATAAAAATTATCTTAGGCCGCTTTCACACCAAAGTGGCACGTTGCAAGTGGCATGCCACGTGGCGCGCTAGTTGAAAACGAAAATCCGGAAATGTATGAAACATTTCACACAGAAATGGCGTGACGCGTCCCATGTGCGACTTGACTTGCGTCGCAAGTCGCACATCGCAGAGGTAAGAGTGAGAGAGAGATTGACTATCACCTTAATATATATATATATATATATATATATATATATATATATATATATATATATATATATATATATATATATATGATTCATGCTTTCACATATGTAATGTGCTTATTTGTATATATATATATATATATATATATATATATATATATATATATATATATATATATATATATATATATATATATATATATATATATATATATAACAAAATGTGATAGTCAATGCAAAGAGCCACATGGAAATAAAAGAATAAAATAGCAGAGGACGAGGCGCTTTCATATATTTCAAATATACATCCTCAGTTGCCCTGAGGATGTATATTTGAAATACCTGTATACGAAAGCGCTTCGTTCTCTGCTATAGTATTTCTTTCCCTGTGGCTCTTTGTATATATTATCATCACACGTTTTATAGTGATTAATCTGCATATATATATATATATATATATATATATATATATATATATATATATATATATATATATATATATATATATATATATATATATATACAGTGAATGAGGATATTAAGGGTTGTGCAACATAAGGGACAATAATACCCTCTTTTTCTAATTGGAGAGTCTCTGCAACAAATAATTCGAAATCATATCTCTTGAATGTGAGCCATGGTGAATGGTTCAGCTCTCTCTCTCTCTCTCTCTCTCTCTCTCTCTCTCTCTCTCTCTCTCTCTCTCT
>JAXCGZ010016983.1:437500-440000 GCA_037179515.1 Halocaridina rubra
GAATACATGTGAAATAAAGAAGGTTTTATCGTGATTCTACAAGTATTAAAAAGAGACTTTAAATCGTGATCGCTTTTGGCCTACTTCATACATACATAACTATTCATCCTGAACGCACGCTCCTCTCTCTCTCTCTCTCTCTCTCTCTCTCTCTCTCTCTCTCTCTCTCTCTCTCTCTCTCTCTCTCTCTCTCCTCTCTCTCCTCTCTCTCTCTCTCTCTCTCTCTCTCTCTCTCTCTCTCTCTCTAGCCTGCTGGCTAGTACAGTGGTAACGCGCTGGCTTCGCATTCACGAGGTCGAAAGATCGGTTCCCGTCCAAGACCGAGAGTTTAAGCTGTTTACTGGCAGGAACTGCTGTGGTTGGACACCACAGTGGGGGGTTGGGGCTTGCCCTGGCTGACGAATACCCATTGTATTGAAATGGAAATAAAGTTTTATTATTATTATCTCTCTCTCAATAGTTTATTCGTGTAAGCATTTCACTCGTATTCATAAGGGAATTAAGAAATATTAAAAACCATTGTGATTCCTCTGGACCCTTTTACGTGTGAGTGTGTGCGTGTGTATATATATATATATATAATATATATATATATATATATATATATATATATATATATATATATATATATATATATGCCATAAACAGTTAATTAATTGACGAATGCAGGGGATCGATCGGGATATGCTGAGAGAGAGAGAGAGAGAGAGAGAGAGAGAGAGAGAGAGAGAGAGAGAGAGAGAGAGAGAGAGAGAGAGAGAGAGAGAGAGAGAGAGAGAGAGAGAGAGAGAGAGAGAGTACGCTTTCTCAGTAGTTTTGGTTCAGATGTGGGCACACGCTGATGGCTTTAGTGGTATTTATGGGGTCTTTTGTGATTAATCACATATGTCTTTAAACTCTGAATGAAAAGATAGAAAATCTCCGAAGCCATTATGCTGCTCTACCCTTTTTTCAACAATAGTCTCAATAAATACACCATTTACTGTGTCACAATAGTCCCCATTTGAATAGTCGTGAACACAGCCTTGCTGGAACTGGGAGACTAAGGCTGGATGCACTTCCTAACGCCTTCCAGCGAAATCGGAACTCTAGTTAGTTGCTTCCCTGCTCGCGCAATCTATCACTGAGGCACTGCGGCCCCCAATAGTCACGATAAATCCAAGACTTAAAAAGGATCCATTGTGCAAGATTTATTAAACGTGACCTTCATCATACAAAAACACTCCCGTGTCTTTTCACTCTCCTTCTTGAGCAAAATGACTTTAGGGAATCTAAAAGAAATAAGATAAAATGAAATAAAATAAAATAAAAAATGAGGTACGGATTCGGATACGGATAAAGAGGTGATACGGGATGGACCTGAAACTGAAGAGTCTCAAACGAATGTTTTGCTTTCAATGCTTGGCTTCTTCCCTGATTTTACGTTTTTTTTTCCCATTCGATTCATATATACATATTGTAAATTGATACTACTTTCTATTGTTTTATAATGATAAATATGTATTCAATATACATATGTGTGTGTGTGTGTTTGTAAAAAAGATTATTATGAAGTCCTTGTGGTATTTAAAGTTTCTGTAATGACGTTATATTTTATAGAATGATTAATCTGTCTAAAGGATAGAGAAAAGTATTTATTTTTTATTTTTAAGTGGATATATTGCTCATTTTCTTAATTTCCAACATGTCCACCGTCAAAAACGTGTACACGTGGTAATAAAATTCGAAAGTGCTAGAAGCCTATTTTTTTGACGATATTCAGTTATATCCTGGCTCACATTGCTTTTTCTAGCTCGCAAGTCATCGCTAAATCGAGATTTAATTGTATAAACAGTAATTATTTCATTTCCCCAAGAAGATATACTCAGTGGAACTTACTCGCAGAGGGCAAACAATTAGTCCATCTCTTCAAGTAGAAAAATATTTCATCTAGAAAATGATTAATTTTGAGAGCAAAGTGACAGGCGGCATTATCTTGTTGAAAGACTTGTGTCCCTTATCAGTTTTCATCGTGAATTTTCAGGAACAAACTAATAATTTTGCATTGTTAAATATCGAACACTTTTAGCAACTTGACCTTCAAAACAGAATGGCCCTGCGATGCCATCTTTTCCTTATACACAACAGGCCGTAATATGAAAGAGAATCTCTGTCTCTTCATATTTATGTCGTCATTGAACAACCAAATTGTGATCATTGAAAATGTTGATTCCTCGGAAAACGAGTAATTGGCTCAAGACTAAAGCATCGTCAACAATTTTGTCTTAGAATTGAAAGCAGAAAATCATTCGTGAATGGTACTCCTCTTCAAACAATTTTTGATGCACTAGAATTTGTACGCATTCATGACACATTTCCTTCTTATAATTTTAAATACGCTTGATTGTGGAAGACTATTTTTTTTTCTATGAGTGTAACACCGGGATAGGCAAGAAAACTGTCCTCATTAATATAGGCCCGGGCACGAAGAAAACATTAAGACGAAAAAAATGTAAAATGT
>JAXCGZ010016983.1:447500-449594 GCA_037179515.1 Halocaridina rubra
TAGAAGAGTGAGGGGGGACATGGTGACAGTCTTTAAATTCCTTCATGGTTATGATAGAGTGGATAGGGATCGATATTTTGATATGGCTGGCTCTAGAACTAGAGGTCATAGTTTGAAGCTTCGTAAGAAAAGTTCTTTGCAGGATGTAAGGAAATACTTTTTCAGTGTAAGAGTAATTGATAATTGGAATTGGCTTAGCGAGGAGGTAGTTAATGCTATCTCAATCCATAGTTTTAAGGACAGGTATGATTAGTATCACTAAGTATAAAATGGAACCGATGAGGAGACGGGAAGATACGAGCTTTGGGCTCTTTCCCGTAAACACAATTAGGTAATCACACACACACACACACACACACACACACACACACACACACACACACACACACACACACACACACACACACACACACACACACACACACACACACACACACACAAACGAGAACAATGGTAGAGAACTTCAGGAGGATCTAAATAATCTGCATGAGTGGTCAGAAAAGTGGCTAATGAAATTCAATACTTCAAAATGTAAGGTAATGAGAATGGGTACAAGTGCAAGAAGGCCCAAGCTTGACTACTCGGTGGCTGGAGTACAACTTCAAGAGACAGAAAATGAGAGAGATCTAGGAGTAAACATACTGGCAGATTTGTCTCCAGAAATACATATAGATGGCATAGTAAGGGCAGCATATGCATTCTTATCAAATGTAAGGGTAGCCTTCAGGCACATGGACAAGGAAATGTTCAGAAATATTTATGTAACCTATGTGAGGCCAAAACTCGAATATGCAGCCCCCTTTTGGAATCCGCACTTGAAAAAGCACATAGCTAAGCTTGAAAAAGTTCAAAGACATGCCACGAAACTGGTGCCAGAAATACGCAATCTCAGTTATGATGAGAGGCTGAGGGAATTAGACTTACCATCACTCGAAGCTAGAAGAGTGAGGGGGGATATGGTGACAGTCTTTAAATTCCTTCATGGTTATGATAGAGTGGATAGGGCTCGATATTTTGATATGGCTGGCTCTAGAACTAGAGGTCATAGTTTGAAGCTTCGTAAGAAAACTTCTTCGCAGGATGTAAGGAAATACTTTTTCAGTGTAAGAGTAGTTGATGATTGGAATTCGCTAAGCGAGGAGGTAGTTAATGCTATCTCAATCCATAGTTTTAAGGACAGGTATGATAAGTATCACTAAGTATAAATGAAGCGATCAGAGACGGGAAGATACGAGCTTTGGGCTCTTTCCGTAAACACAATTAGGTAATCACAATTAGGTAATCACACACACACACACACACACACACCACACACACACACACACACACACACACACACACACAAACGAGAACAATGGTAGAAACTTCAGGAGGATCTAAATAATCTGCATGAGTGGTCAGAAAAGTGGCTAATGAAATTCAATGACTTCAAAATGTAAGGTAATGAGAATGGGTACAAGTGCAAGAAGGCCCAAAGCTTGACTACTCGGTGGCTGGAGTACAACTTCAAGAGACAGAAAATGAGAGAGATCTAGGAGTAAACATACTGGCAGATTTGTCTCCAGAAATACATATAAATGGCATAGTAAGGGCAGCATATGCATTCTTATCAAATGTAAGGGTAGCCTTCAGGCACATGGACAAGGAAATGTTCATAAATATTTATGTAACCTATGTGAGGCCAAAACTCGAATATGCAGCCCCTTTTGGAATTCGCACTTGAAAAAGCACATAGCTAAGCTTGAAAAAGTTCAAAGACATGCCACGAAACTGGTGCCAGAAATACGCAATCTCAGTTATGATGAGAGGCTGAGGGAATTAGACTTACCATCACTCGAAGCTAGAAGAGTGAGGGGGGATATGGTGACAGTCTTTAAATTCCTTCATGGTTATGATAGAGTGGATAGGGATCGATATTTTGATATGGCTGGCTCTAGAACTAGAGGTCATAGTTTGAAGCTTGATAAGAAAACTTCTTTGCAGGATGTAAGGAAATACTTTTTCAGTGTAAGAGTAGTTGATAATTGGAATTGGCTAAGCGAGGAGGTAGTTAATGCTATCTCAATCCATAGTTTTAAGGACAGGTATGGTAAG